>OY856187.1:74283393-74325893 GCA_963693315.1 Diogma glabrata
TTTCTTTTGAAATAAAATAAATAAAATTTATTTGTTTTAGATAAAAAGAATCTTATTTTAATAAAGTGAATAAAAAAATAGAATTTAAGATATTTTTTGCAAACGTTTCGTATATTTAATACATCCTCAGTGCAAACTTTTTTATAAACTAACCATAATTTTTTCTAAAAACAGAAAACATAAATAAATTGAACATAGAAATTTTTTGATAATAAAAATAGAGAACACTAGATGAGCTTTTAGAATTAAAAATTGAAATAAAAGTACAATATTAAGTTAAAATGTTATCGTAAATATTTTGTAGATAAGCAGTATCTTTTTGTTTATTCATAGACTTTTTGCTCTTTTTAATTTGTATCATCTCCATAATACTCCTTTTTCTAAAATTACTTTCCTTTTCAAGAATTTGAACGTTTGAGAAAGAAGCGTTATGTCCAGCAACAGCAAGATGTCTCGAAAGTGCACTACTACCATTATCATCATCAGAATTAACAGGCTTTCTTTTAGCATCAAGTAAATGCTGATCAAAACGTTTTTTTAAAAATTGCTTCGTTTGTCCTGTATAAGTAAAATCACAAGAACATTTAATTTGATATATTACTTCGGTCTGTAATTCCTTCGGTACTTTATCTTTTAATTTTGAAAATAAGGTTTCTCCAATAGTTTTAGATGATCTTCCAACAGCATGAATATTATAATGAAAAAGCAAATTTTTTATTTGTTCATAAACACCTTTAACATAAGGTAAAGATACAAACTTAGGTGGAACATTTTGGGGTACAACACTTGTTTCAACATTAATAGGAGGTACTTCTATAATATTACGATTATAATTTTTAATCAATGATTTATTTATCATTAGTTTGATTAATTTTTTCGGATAATCATTTGATAGTAGAGTTTCTTGAAGAAGATCAAAATTTCTTTTAATTCTATTTTTTTATTCACTTTATTAAAATAAGATTCTTTTTATCTAAAACAAATAAATTTTATTTATTTTATTTCAAAAGAAAAAATTGGCTACATCCAAAGATAATTTTATTAGCATAATAAAATATTAAAGCCAAAAAACCAAAAATAAAAAATTTATTTATTTATTTATTTATTTATTTATTGATTTATTTATTTATTTATTTATTTATTTATTTATTTATTTATTTATTTATTTATTTATTTACTTATTTATTTATATATATAGATAACTTTGCTAATACATTCATTTATAAGTATCAGAATATCAAAAACAAAATGTTAAAAATGCATAAAATGTTAAAAAATGAAAAAGGAGAAAAAAAAATTATTCAAATCGGTTAATCGGTTCAAGCCTATGTAACTTTAAGCTTGCCTTGTTTTTTAAATTTTTAACAAATTTCGAACCACCCTGTATCGAAACTAGTGAAAACAGTAAACGAAATAAAAATTACTTTGGGGTGTTTTTAGTAATTATAAAAATAATGTATGCATATAACAATGCTTGTAATAATTATAATAATAATTTATACAAAATATTGTCTGAAGTCTTTCTTTAACATCTGCATTTACTGAAGCTCTATTTTAACCGCCCTATCTATGCTTTTAATGGCTTTGTGTGCAGACTTCTGCCGATATAAGTATATATAAAAAGCGGAAATTCTACATGCCACTATGGGAAAAAAACTTAGTCCATAATACACGTCCTGAATTGCTGAGAATATCAATTATTTTGATTTTCTAGCCTGTATTTATTTTAAATTCATAAATCATACCTTGATTGTGGTTGACGAATACGTTCCGTTCCGCTGCTCCAAGTTATTGTGAAAATAAATTGTTATAAAATGCTAGATCTGATAAATCTGGACTATTAATGCTCCGAGTCTTCAAACTGACGAATAACCCGTAATTAGGAATGTTTAAAATTCTGTTGACCCTAATTCCGCGTTAGCAAGATACAGCCTATTATAAAAATAAGTGAAGTATATTTATTTGGAATGTGTTATTAAAATCATGAACTCTAAGTTAATGATAACAAAATTTAAAAAACACGACTGAACTAAACAGAGAGTGATTTAAAGAAACTATTGAGGAGACCAGATTTTCTTCTTATCAATGAAAATTTAACATCTACTACTCCTAATTCTAGCAATTTGGTTAAAATAATATAGATCCGTAATTAGCTCCGACACATTTTTAAAGTGTTCTTTATTTATAAAAATTACATTTTTATGTAATATATGATTACTTTTGATATAAAAAACAAAATAAATTTGTTTAACAATTTCCTAATTCCGTGCTAAGAACGGAATTACGGACATTTCAAATAAATTATGAACGTAATTCCGTTCGTCGAAAACTCGCTTGTTTTAATAACTTAAATGTACAAAATCAGTATTCTATTAACGTTAGTCGTTTAATATAATCCTAATTGATCCACAAAAAAGAATATTTTACAGGAAATAAAGACCGATAAATTTTTATGGTCTTAAGAAAATGTTAGTAATACCTTAACCTTTTCCATAAGAAAATTGTCTTAAACAGCAAGTTTTCGTCGACCAACCAATCAGGGTATCATTTATGAACTTAAAACTAAAAATGCCGGCAAGAAAATCAAAATAATTGATTCTCAGCAATTCAGGGCGTGATATTTTTTTTTTCAAAAGCTTAAATTGATCTTATTTTAAGGCTTTTTATAAAATAGCACGGGATAATGTACTAGCCCGTAATATTGTACACTTACCTTATATTGGTAGATAATAGGTTTTTTTTTGAAAAGTTGAAATTGTTGAACAAATGGAGGGATTTTGAGTATGTATTTGATAATCATCTTTGTATCATCTTTTAATTGAATTATGTTAATTTATTATCTGTTGTAATTTGCCGGCAACGTATTGTTTTTTCGTGTTAGTTTTGCAATAAATTTCCAAACAGAGATAAAATACTTTTACTTGTACAAAGAGTTTTATAATTTACACCGCTATTCGCTGCCCTGAAGTAAAAGGTTAAAATGATTTTGCAAGAAAATTTAATTCCTAATAATATTCACATTAGTGTGCAAGTGTTTATCACTAACTGATAAAGTGATATTATTTCCTTATCTTATTATTGTTTGTTGGCCGAATATATATTTTGTTTTTATATTTCTGCCTGATCGTTGTTACAACGGAGAATAACAATTTCCTTATCTATTTATTACTGTATCTTTATATGTAAAAAAACGCATAAAAATGCATAAATAATCAGAGATGGTGGCAGTGGCGTAGCTAGGGGGGGCAGAGGGCGGTCCGCCCCGGGTGTCACCCGTTTTGGGGTGACACCCGACCGGACCGTAAAAAACTTAATCAAACCATCGCAATGTTTTCAACGATAAATCACTTAGAAACCATTTTAATCAGGTTATCCATATAATTTTATAATTTATAAATTGTGATAAGTTATAAATGTGTCCTATAAATGTGTTATTGGCTCAAAAAGAATCTATTCTACTTTTTAAAATTGTTGAGTTATTATGTGAAATAAAATTTTAACAATATTAATCGAATAAACATGTTGAGCATTGAATACCATCACCACAATTAGTCAATAGCTTTGAATATTCCTATAGATACAATATTGACTTTTTTTACGGTGTATTATTTAGTATGCAAGAATGATTCTTTAACGACGAGGTCGGAAAACACATATGCTGAATAATGTATAGGAAAAGTGGTTTACGTCGATAATGTAGCACCCTTTATCGATAGGGTGTCACCCTTGAGTTACAATGTCTCTATTCCAAAATTATTTCTAAAATATTAGCTTAACTTTACTACCTAATATATGTTTTACATTTCAAACAAATTAATTGCAAACAACTAACTAACGATCAAATCATCGTGTTTGTAAATGATCTCAAAATAATTTTTTTTCCTTTATCTTGAAACTCAAGGAATAAATTGGAATAGATCGTTTTTCAATGGACACAAAAATAATTACTGTGGAATAAAATGGCAGATATGCAATTACTGCAGTTTTGCAAATTTTTATAGAAAGATACATACTCATACTGTTTGTTTTCAGTTTTATATATTTATCCACCAAAACCCAGCTATTGATTGTTTCCAGATCAAATACCGAGTTTCCCAACGATATATCAATTAATATGTGTGACGACCAAATAGACGAATGTGAAAGCATTCGTTTATTGGGAGTCACAATATCCAATGACTTACTCTGGAACGATCATATAATGGCCATGGCAAAGAGCGCGTCAAGAAAACTCGGCCTCCTCAATAGATGTAAAAAATATTTTACTTCGCATCAATTACTCCACATTTATAAGTTCCATATTCGTCCCTGTATGGAGTATTGTTGTCAAGTTTGGGGCGCCGCATCGGTTACTATCCTGGCTCTTTTGGACTCTGTTCAAAAGTGAGCTATACGAATTGTTGGTGATCGAGATTTAACATTAGATCTTGATTCCCTACAACATCGTCGCACTGTTGCTGATCTCGTTGTTTTTTATAAATATCGTCACCAGCAGTGCTCGGATGAAATTAGGTCCATAATGCCTCAGACATATGTTTTTTCCCGTTTACTCGTCAATCGGTTTGTGCAGGCGGTCGGACTGTCGAGATTACTCACTGTCATAGTAATAGAATGCAAAGGGATTTCTTTGTGCGTACATCTTACACATGGAATGCTTTGCCCGAATCAATAGTCTCGAGTGCCTTCAATCCACAAAGATTTAAAAAAAGCGTCCACTAATACCTCAAGACGCATGTTGTTGTGGGACCTACGTCTTAAAAGGTATCTATGTATTTTTGTGACAAATTTTGTAATTCCTACTACACAACACTTCTTATTAAAAAAAAAATAGTTTTGAATTAAATGAAAGTTTATCATTTAAAATTACATTTTGTTGGGTTTTAAATCCCTTGTAAATTTCACACTCATCAAGTGATTCTTTTAGAGATCCTTGGCTACATAAATGTAAAGCCTTCAAATTTTTTTAAAAAGTGGTGTAGCTATTGTTATTAACTATGTAAATGGTTTGCAAAAATAGACCTTAAATTTTGTATATTACTTCGGTCAAAATTTTATTCTAAGTTTTGGAATATTTTTAGAATTTTGAAAAAAGTTTCAATTTTTAATTTTGTAAAAATTTTTGGAATATTTTTAGAATTTCGCAAAATTTTAAATTTTTGAGTTTATTCTAATTTTTATAGTTCTGGAAAAAGATACAATTTTTGATTTTGTTATAATTTTTGAAATATTTTTAGAATTTTTGAAAAAAGTTTTAATCTTTGATTTTGTAATAATTTTTGAAATATTTTTAGAATTTTGTTTGAAAAAAGTTTGAATTTTTGATTTTATTTAATTTTTACAATATTTTTGGAATTTTGAAAGAAATATGAATTTGTGATTTTAAAATATTTTCTCGAAACGCTAAATGGAGAGGTTTTGAGTAGTTTGCTGATTGTATAATCTTTTCACTAAATTATGTATATTTATGATCTGATATAATTTTCCGACAACGTATTGATGTTTCGTGTTAGTTTTGTAATACATATCGAAACAGAGATAAAAATACAAGTACTTTAACAAAAAGTTATGTTAGATATACATCGCTGCATAAAACTAAAAACCATGTCCTCATAAAAGTTTTTTGCCGAAAACTATATCAAAATCCTTAACCCAGACCGAAGTCTTGATATCTCAGAACTTGAGATTTCAGTCCCTCCATATTTTTTCTTCTTAGGAAGCTATTCCTTAAATCAGTCTTTAAAACATTTTCCGGTTTTCCCGATGTAAAATTTTTTTGCTAAAATCACATTTAATTTTGTAAATTATTGAGCATGATTCTAATTGGATATTTAATTTTGGTTTCAATTCTTTATATAAAATATCTTTAAGGATTTTATACTTATATTTTTTTGAATAGTTCCTTATAATATTAGGCATATTATGATTGGTGTATTCCATTTTATCAAATATTATTTAATATAAGTTGTTCTAAAGAATGGTTTTATAAAGTGATGCCTTATGGTGAAAAAATTCTGCGGTCATGGATGGTTTATTCTCCTTTAAATAATAACCTGTACTGCTTCTGCTGTCGTATATTAGCTGTCACCAATAGTAATAATACAAAATCTACGACTGGATTTCAGAAGTGGTGGAAACTAAATCCCAAAGTAACTGACCCTGAAACATCAAATGAACATCTGGAGAATTTCTAAAAGTGGCAAACTTTGAAAATGAGGTTAAAATTTCATAAAACGATATAAGACACAGCCTTGCAATTAATATATAATGAAGAACAGAAGTGGAAACATCTTTTATCCAGATTATTGGGTATAACTTTGTTTTTATCTAAACAAAACCTAGCATTTCGTTGACATGATGAAGGACAAAGTTCTTCAAATAAAGGCAATTTTTTAGAATTAGTCAATTTATTGTCAAAATATGATGTAGTGTTACAAGAACACATTTTGAATTTGGAGCATGGTAAATTACCAAAAGTATCATATTTGTCACCAGATATACAAAATGAGTTCATAAATGCTTTAGCGAACCACGTAAAGTTTAAGCTTGTCAACGAAATTAAATCGGTTAAATATTTTGGAATTATGTTTGATAGCACACCTGACATTTCACATATTGATCAAATGTCAGAAGTGATTCTCTCTCTCTCTCTCTGGCGTTTACATCCCATGGAGGGATTTTGCCGTCTGTGCAATCAGCTTCCAATCGTCTCGTTCCATGACCAGTTGACCCCAGTTTCGACATCCTATATCACGAAGGTCTTGGATGATGTCATCACGCCAGCGTTGTCTAGGTCTTCCTCTTCGACGAACACCAGCTGGTTGTTGTTGGGATGTTTTTTTAATCATTCTATCTAATGGTGCCCTTTCTACATGACCAAACCATCTAATCCGGTTAGATTTAATGAATCCGATTACATCGCAGCCTCCAAGAAGCTGTCTGATTTCATGATTCATTCGGATTCTATACTGATTTTCAGCAACTTTACATGGACCATAAATTGTTCGTATGACTTTCCTCTCGAATGTTGATAGAATTCTACAATCGGAGGAAGTCAGTGTCCAGCTTTCGCTTCCAAAGGTAAGCACAGGTCGAATTAATGCTTTGTAAAGTGTGAGTTTGCACGACTGCGAAAGATGTTTGGATCGCAAAAGTTTTGAGTATGCGTAAAAAACTCTGTATGCCGCTGAGACACGGGCTTTAATTTCTGCCTGCATGTCATTTGACGATGTTATTACAGATCCGAGGTATTTGAAGTTTTCTACACGTTCCACTTCATAGTCGCCAGTATTCAGATTGCCGGGAGGTATATTCCTGGATGTTGTTAAAAGTTTAGTCTTGCCGGTGTTAATGCATAATCCAAGTCGTTTAGCATTTCGTTCAAGCTGAGAGAGACTATCCTTGATTTCGCTTGTTCTACGTCCGAGAAGCACAATATCATCTGCATAGCCAAGAATTTGACTAGATTTGTTAAATATACAGTTTTTGTCTCAATGTGGCTTTTTCTTATCGCGTACTCAAGCGCCAAATTAAATAGTTCACGTTCACTTGTTGTAAGCTCGTTGTTTCCATTTTTGATGGCTGTAGATCTTGGGTGGAAATCTTTGGTCAGATTCCGCGCATTGGCAAAACACTCTTTCGAATTTCCATTAGCCGCATGTTGGTTGATGTTTTCGATACAGCTCTTCATGTGTTCGCGTTTCTTTTTCCGTAGGAGTTTTGCTGAGGCTTTTCTGGCGCATAGATAATCAGTTTGGGAGCTTCGGGTGTTTCTTGTTAACCATTTTTCTCGCAGTTTTTGTTTGTGCTCAATGCTTTCGCGGCACTCGTCATCAAACCATTCGTTACGTGATTTCGGTGGTCGTTTTCCGATTGTAGTTTGTGCTGCGGATATGATGGTTGATTGAAGCGTTTGCCATTCTTCTTGTATGTTTAATGGCATCTCAGATGGTATGTCATGCTCTTCTATGCTTTGCGTTACAATTTCCTGATATCTATTCAGTATTTCCAGGTGTTTAAATGCTTCGACATTCCAGCGCACGGTCTTCTTTGCTTGCCTATTAAATGTAGATGATAATTTGCACTTATACTTGAAGATGACAAGCATATGATCGGTGTCCATATCAGCACCTCTGTATGATCGAACGTCAGTTACACTTGTAGAGTGTCTCTTAGAAATCATGACGTGATCGATTTGATTTTCAGTTCTTCCATCATTTGATTTCCACGTTGCTTTGTGGATTTTCTTATGAGGGAAGAAAGTGCTAGAAATTACTAGATCATACATCATAGCCAGTTCAGCTGCGCGAAAGCCGTTATTGTTACTAGCATGATGCAAGCTGTTAGGGCCGACATGGGTTTTAAGTTCTGCACTTCTACCAATTTGCGCATTGAAGTCACCTACCACAATTTTTATATCGTGTCGCGGGATGTTATTGATGACTTCTTCGAGTTCTAGAAAGAACAGGCCTTTAATGTCATCTGCTTTGTCTTCGGTAGGTGCATGAACATTGATGATCGTTACATTAAATTTTTGCGTACGGATTCTCATTGTGCATATCCGCATATTAATTGGGCGAAAGTCGATAACATGTTGATCCACGCGACGATGTATGAGAAAGCCAACTCCAAATTCTCCTCCGTTTTCATGACCGCAATAGTAAAGAGTGTATCCCTTGGCTGTTTCGTGGATTCCACTCCCCGGCCATCTTAGTTCTTGTAACGCCACTATATCCAGTGTATAACTATTGATTTGGTTTGTAAGTTTTAGTAGATCTCCTGGTCTTCTAAGGCTTAGCACGTCCCAGGTTCCCATTTTTAAATCGTAGTCCGGGTACAGTTTCCGAGGTCGTTCTAATAATGAATCCGAGATAATCCGAGGCCTGTGTACAGAATTCATGACAAGTAATTTTTTACGGAAATGGGGTGTTAGCCCTTCGCCCAACCCAAATTTTCGTGAATGGGTTCGTTCTGCATCTTAAGGTCACCAGAAACAACCTTTTTACATGTTTATATAGCGAGCCGCTTGATCCAAGACAGACGCCCGCTACAAACTGCCCCTAACATGGAGAACAGACGCTTGCTACACGTTTATATAGCGAGCCGCTTGATCCAAGACAGACACCCGCTCTAAGCCGCCCCTAACATGGAGAACAGACGCTTGAGTTGCATTGGTTTTGTGGCGCCAATGACTCGCCATGGTGCAGAATCATTGAGTATAAGCAGTATTTACTCTGCACCTCTCAACTACACCAACCTAATGCTGTTAGCATTACCCAGGTAGCACGGCGTGGACGTAGAATTTCGGATTTCACTACCCAAGTGATTCGTTATGTGTCAGAAGTGATTCGTTATGTGAAAATTGATGGTAGAAAAGTGGAAATCAAGGAAGTATTCCTTGGATTTTTTCCTTTACATCGAAAAAAGCCGTTGATTTAAGCGATGAAATTCTTACACTGAAAAAAAAGTTGAAGTAATGACAACCTCATTTCGAAGTTGGCAGTTTATTATTCATGCAAAGAAAAGATACTTACAAACAATTTCACCGTGATTGGGGCAACTACTTAGTACTCAGTAACATTGTCCTGACAACAGAACGAGGTTTATTTAAAATGTAAAGTGTTATATCCAATATAAGAGTAGTTGAATAAAGTAAATAAATATTTCCATGAAAACATATTTCTTTGGCCTTATATCATGAATTTTTCATTTTTCAAATTTAAGTATTTGAGATTAATTGAACTATATTTTATTTTCACATAAATATTTCATGTGATTGTCGGCTTATAATTGTACAGTTGTTGAATCAATCTCGTAGTTCAATTCGTCATATCTGTCTGCACGGTGAGGTTGAGACAACTGCATTTCGATTGGAAATAGGACATGTTTTTTTCAGAGTAAAAATCTTGAAAATGACGGCATAGATGTTATGAATTGTCGTTCCCAAAGTTATGATAATGCAGCTGATATGAGTAGTATACATGGAGGAGTGCAAGCTATTATTAATGCAAAAAATAACAAAGCAATTTTTGTCGGCTGCATAGA
The DNA here is from genome assembly GCA_963693315.1 of Diogma glabrata. NCBI lineage: Eukaryota > Metazoa > Arthropoda > Insecta > Diptera > Cylindrotomidae > Diogma > Diogma glabrata. Next base: position 74,293,435 of record OY856187.1, read on the forward strand.
TCATTCAATTAATTTATGTGGCCAACACTCATTTGCACAAAATGTAGCTTGTGTAACGTTTTTCGGAACAGTGGAAGCCATTTTTACATGTTTTTCTGCTTCGACTAGCCGCTGGGAAGTTCTTGTTAAACACAACAAAGCAACTGTTAAAAGACTCTTAACAACGCATTGGAGTGCTCATTATGCTGCAGTAAAAGTGTTGGCGGAAAATTTTGATGGCATTGTGGCTGCAATTGAGAAGTTAAGTGATCAACAAGAAAATGTAGACACCAGAATCTTATCCATGCAGCATGTGATTTTATGTTTCTTTGCTATCTTTTGTTTTGGAATGATATTCTAAGGGAAATAATATCTGTGCTCATATTGGATTGCAAAGCACGGGCTTGAATATTGATCAATTAGTTACAAAAATAGAGTCAATTCGTAACGAAGTCACATTGTAGAAGAGGCAATAATTCTTGCTGCGAAAAAATCGGAGGACTATGACATTCCAATGGAAAGCCGAATTCGTTGTAAAAACGTAAAAAACCAATGGCTGGTGAGTTTGCCTCTGACGTTGGACTGACACTGAGAGCTCAACTTAAAAAGGGCATGTTGGAATGTCTTGACCGATTCAGTGTTGAACTCCGAACTAGACTTAAGTCAGTTCAAGATTTAGCTTCATTATTCGAGGCTGTGCAGACAAACCCTTAGCTTTTGGCGAACAGTGAAGAGTTGAAATTGTCTGTATCAAATTATCCTCATAGAGATACCAAGGTTGAGGAGGCATTTAAAAGCGGCCAATGTTACAGTTTCTAACTGGGTGTACCTAGGCTTTTTGAAATTCATCGTAGAATGAGAATTTTTAGAATTTCTTCCAAATCTTACGGTCACACTAAAGTTATTTATGACTATTTGCGTATTAGTGGCTTCGTGTGAGAGGAGTTTCAGCAAATTAAAACTAATTAAAATTTACTTGCAGGCAACAATGACCCAATGTAGCTTATTAATAATAATGCTCATTTGTAGTAATTAAAAAAAATTATAAATTCCGTTTATCGGCTTTTTATTATTATTGACAGTTTTTATTTTTGGGGTGATACCACAATATCCGCCCCGGGTGCCACCCATGCTAGCTACGCCACTGGATGGTGTTCATTGTAAAAAATAAAGGTGACCAAATATAGCTTATCACAATAAAATCTAAGAAAACAGTATTTGATAGAATAAGGTAACAATATAAAACTTATTTCGTATATTTTAAAGTTTTCCGAATAGAGAACCGGTTAAGAATTGAGAAAACTAATTTAATACCATCAATGCCAGAGCCTAGATTCTTTACTTCCCATGATAAATAGTTAGGACGTAAATTAAACACCCACAATTGTTTACAACCTGTGAAACAACATCGAGTTCTTTGTATGTATCACTATCAGTACATACGAAAGACAATGGATATGTCCATCATCTAATTTTAGAATTTTAATTCACTAGAATAAAGTTTTGAATAGACTTAAATTAACCGTAAATTGAATTTGCTAAACTATATTGACAAAGCTCATCAACAAAGTGATATTGCAAAAGATAACTTATGAGATGGCGTATGGTTATGGGAAAATTTCTAAGAATATTTCATACCATAAATATCAATAATTAGGAACACAAATGGTGTTTTAACTATATTACGCGTACACTGAGAAAAACATGTTTTATGTCCAATCGAAATGCAGTGTCTCAAGCTTGTCGTGAGGGCAGATATGGCAAATCGAACTTCGAAATTGACTCAGCAGCAGTACAGCCCTAGAACAATGTAGTTGAAACAAAGGCACGTATTGTTTTTGTGGAAAATAAATATAGTTCATCCAATTTCAAATAATGAGTTCAAGAATAATTTCTTTCTAAGAAAGAAAATTGTTCATGGAAACAGTTAACAACTTTAATCAACTATATTTATACTATAGTGTTACGTTTTTCCAACCTATCTTCGAATTGGCCTAACTCACAATTCGATAAACGCAATTCCCAACTTGTTTCTGAGTTCGATCACTAAGCAAACACACCGGGTTTTATTAAGTATTCATCTCCTTAATTGTTCCACAACATCAGGAAAACAATAAAGTGAACAATATTTTTAACTAGAATATTCTTTCAACAGCTTCAGAAACTCCAACAGTTGATTGTAGAAATTCCCAGCAATACAACGCTCAAAATAATACACAAAATATTTCTACTCAATAACACTTAAAACTTCATTCAGAAAAACTAATTTAAAAATCAATGATTTAAAAATCATAAACTTACAGTTAAAATTTGAATTTTTAAAAAGTAATGTGGCCTTCCTAAAGAAGTGTAATAAATGTAAAGTATTTCAGAAATTTATCAACATCTCAACTAGAACCAATAATAAACGTGCCGCGACTGCAGTACAAAGAGCTAAGTCAATCAAGACACTAGAAACAAGGCATATGTATTCTAAAATTAGTAATCACGAAATAATCCTTTACGAACTCCACCTTAAACTCACAAAATTCCACACCAACATTGATCAAGAATGTTGGATGAATTTTACGCGCAATATAAACGAGATTAAAATTTATACAGATCCCCTAAAACACTACCTACTCAATATTAAATATAAAAAACTAAAAATATCTCAAAAGTTAAGTTAATACCAAATTTCGTCCCAAATTCATCATCAATAACTCTAACCAATGATCAAGAGAAACTCTTAAACCACAGTCTTAACTTCGCTGTCCAACCAACCAAACGCCCAATTTTAGACATAGTAACGGACATAGAAATAGGAATTAAATACCTCCCATCAGAAACCAAACCAATAATTAGATCTAAACTAACAGACACATTAACCAACTTTGCACAAAAAAAAACAACGAATTTCAATTAAAGAGAACCCAAACACCATATTACACGAAATTCACAAAATCAATAACGTTGTTCTTACTAAAGCCGATAAAAATAATTCAATAATAATTCTTGACAAACCCGAATACGACTCACGCATCCTGCCAATGCTTCAATATGGTAAGTATACCGCACGCAAAAAGTCTTCATTGCCAAATATATACAAGGATGTACAAATACTAACCAAAGAAGCTGCCAAGACACTAGATGACAAACGGATTCCATACATCTTCAAAGTATCAAATCCAAAAGTCACTATCCTCTACGGATTACCCAAAACCCATAAACCAAGCAACTTAATGAGACCTATTACATCTAATGTCAATGCACCAACATTTAAAATTGCCAAATGGCTCCTAGAACAGTTTAGTTCACTTACCTTCCCGTCAGGTTTCGACATTCGCAATTCGGTCGAATTGACCCAAATGCTTAAGAACGTCAGAATAAAAAAGAACGAAAAAATGGTCTCGTTTGACGTTATAACTTTGTATCCAAGTATACGCAAGCAACAATCACTTTACTATTTAGAAGCGTGGTTATTAAAAGAACACGTACCCCCACTATATTAGCTTCCATTTATATTAGACTATGTAAATTATACATCGACCAAAACTTCGTCCGATTTTGAGCAAATTCTATTACTGCCCCCAAGGTGTATCTCTAATTTCATAGCCAACCTATACATGTGTTTCTAAGAAAAAGAATTAATCCTATCCATTAAGTTCTCACGTATATGGTTCAGATACGTTGATGACATTTTTTGTGTGATTAATGGTCGAAAGATCCAAGATACTCTCACTTTTATCAATTCTAGGGAACCGGCGATCCAGTTTACTGTAGAAGAAGAGCAGAATGGTGAAATCAACTTTCTAGAGCTAAATTTAAAAAGGAAACCTGACGGTACAATAGGCTTTAAAATATACCGGAAACCCAACCCAGTTCAACAGACAGATACATAAAAAGGCATAAAAAGGCAGCGTTCAACAGCATGGTGTATCGCCTAATCAATATACCAATGGATGAAGCAGATTACGAAAATGAACTCATAACATACAATTGCCGACATAAATGGATACACCAAACTGTGGATAGATGAAATTCTGAGAAAAATGAAAGCAAATAGAAACAGAAAAGAAAGGACAACACTGGAACAGATAAAAGAAACAGACAGCAAACGAACAGCATTCACTTACCTCCCAAATCTAACCGAAAAGATCACCAGAATCTTCAAAGTAACGGGTGCAGACATCATTGGAAAATCTACCAACATTCAACAAGATCAACCTCTTAACCAGCTCTAGGAAAGATAAACTGCAAAAACTAGAAAAAGCCTGCATATACTCCATTTCATGCAACGCCCCAAATTGCAATGCAATTTACATTGGTAGAACAAAACGAAGCATTGAAACTCGTTTTACAGAGCATGACAGAGCCACAAGACTAAGATCCAATGAATCATCTGTTGCACAACACATGAACGCAAATCAACACCATTTCAACATAAATAGCCTGGACCTCATACACGAATGTCAAGATGATCGCCGCTTAGACATACTAGAATCCATCGAAATTCAATCTCGGAACAACCTGATGAACGTGGACAACGAACAAGTTTTTCCACCGTTATTTGAACTATGCAAACCAAAAAAAGCACCACAATTATAATTTAAAACACTCTACACTAATAATTCAATAGATTAATTCTTTAATACCATTCATAAAACAATAACCTGTAACCAAAAAACCCCTTAGTAATTAAATATAATAATAATCTCTTTTATAAAATTAGTATATAGCATTCATATATTTTTTAAAATGTTTAATGTACACCTAAAATATTCATTTGAAATAGTATAAGTTATCATATAATTTTTGTCTGTATTCTAATTTAAAGATATAGTGCAATGATCCCCCTCTTATAACCATAATGATTAAAAAGAAAAGAAAATCTAAATATTTAAAAATTGTAAAAGTTGTAAATATTTTCTCTCTGAGGATGATCGAAAGATTGAAACACGTGTAAGAGAAATAAGAAAATTAAAATTGTGTTTTAGAAGTTAGATTAAAATATATATTTAAAATAAAATAAAAATATATTTGTGTTGAATTTTGAAAAATAGTTTTTTAATGTAAAATCAAAAAGGAAACTTGCAACTATATACAAAAACCAATTTGTTATTTAAAAATTTACCTAAATAGATTTGTACCTGCAACCATATTATTTATCTGAAACTGACTTCTTACCATTGTTATGATTTTTAATTACCCTTTTTTTCTGTCTCTTCATTCAGCATTATTTTATATAATTTTTAGAATCTTCAGTCTGATAATGTAAAATAGTTTTATCATAAGGACCTTCCCTTACTTTAGTTCAATATGTGCAACTCCCCACTTTTTATATTCAATTTAACTTAGTTTAGAAATATCCTTGATAATGTTAGCAAAGCTAACGAAATTAATTGGAAAAATATGGAGAGGCTGAAATCTCACAGCTCTGAGATATCAAGACTTCGGTCTGGGTTAAGGATTTTGATATAGTTTTCGACAAAAAACTTTTATGAGGACAAGGTTTTTAGTTTTGGGCAGCGATGTATATCAAACATAACTTTTTGTTAAAGTACATGTATTTTTTATCTCTATTTAGATATGTATTACAAAACTAACACGAAACATCAATACGTTGTTGGAAAATTATAACAGATCATAAATTAACATAATTTAGTGAAAAGATTATACAATCAGCAAACTACTCAAAACCTCTCCATTTAGAGTGTCGGGAAAATATTTCAAAATCACAAATTCATATTTCTTTCAAAATTCCAAAAATATTGTAAAAATTAAATAAAATCAAAAATTCAAACTTTTTTCAAACAAACAAATTTCAAACAAACAAACAAATCGTCTGGACCTCAACATAAATAAAACAAAATATCTTTTATTTCAAAATAAACAAATTTCGGATTCTGAACTGGATACTCTTAAGCTGTTTTACAGACATCAACCAATCGAGCAAGTCCTGAAGTACAAATATTTAGGATTAATGATCGATAGCAAATTAAAATAGGATTCCCATATAGACCTAATATCTTCCAAAATAACACCTTACATATTTACATTGAGTAAAATAAAAAACATTTGTAACTCTAAAACCTTAACTATGATCTACAATTCATATATACAGTCTCATCTAATCTATCTTAACCCATTATGGAGTGGGTGTTCTAATAAAGATAAACTAAATGGATTATTTGTGCTGCAAAAACGAGCTATCAAATATATCCATAATTTACCTCGTAGATATCCTACTTTAACGCTATTTACCAAATTTAACAACTTCCTAAGCTTCCAGGTTATCTGTGAGGTAGAGCTCTTGCTGTTAATTCATAAAATTCTTTACAACAAAATAAAGAACTCATTTCAAATCAGCCGTGTTTCAGAAAGGCACAGATATCCTACAAGTAGAAGATCTCACGTGGAGGTTGAATTCTTCGCTACGGGAATGAGTAGCAATAATATTATGTATTGGGGGATTACTAAATACAATACATTACCGAGAGAAATTAAATATGAAAGCGATTTAGTGAAATTTAAAAAATTAATTATTGAATTCTTGAATATGTTAGCGCTGTATCAGTATAATTACATTTGACATGATACAAAATTATATTAAATCAGAATGAAACAAACAACACAAATAACAATCCAAGCAAACAAACAATACAAAACAATAACAAATAAAAAAAAAAAAAATAAAAAAAAAAAAAAAAAAAAAAAATATTAAAAAAAAAATATATATATATTTTATAGGGTCTTTTGTTAAGAAGAATATAAATAATTTATTGTATTACGTTGTTAACAGCCGTCTGTGGCTAGAACAACTAGAAAAATGAATAACATAAATAATGCAATGTAAAAAAAAAAAGAAAAATTCTAAAAATATTCCAAAAATTAGAATGAAATCAAAAATTTAAACTTTTTCTAAATATTAATAATATTCCAAAAATTCTTAAAAATTTAAACTTTTTCCGAAATTCTAAAAATATTACATAAACTATAACAATATCAAATATTGAAACTTTTTTCTAAAATTATGATAAAATCAAAAATTTTAAAATTTTTCAATATTCTAAAAATATTGCAAAACTTATTACAAAATCAAAAATACAAACTTTTTTCAAAATTCCAAAAATTTTTCAAAAACTATAACAAATTCAAAAATGTCCATGTCCAAATTCATGTTCAATTACATTTACGTCATAAAAACGCTACATTTTTTTCTAAAAAATTGGCTAAAAAATCAATGAAATCATTCTTTGACACACTTGACATTATTTTTTTGACAAACTTATAATGCCATAGTTCTCTATAATAATAATAAAATTTCATGTCATACAAATTCTTAATTTTAGTTTTTTCCAAAAAATTGGGTAAAAAATAAATAAAAATCTTTATTTTGACACACTTGACAAAATTTTATTGACAAACTTATAATACCATAATTCTCAATAATAATAATAAAATTTCATTCAAACAAATAATTAATTTTATTTTTTCCCAAAAAATTGGGTAAAAAATTAAATAAAAATCTTTCTTTAGACACACTTGACAACATTTTTTTGACAAACTTATAATGCAATAATTTAGTTATTGATCTCACATACCAGTCACGACCCTCAAGATTTCTCCAAATTCAATGTTCCTACTCGTAATCACTTAAAATGAACGTTTTTTAAGCCAAAAATATGAAAATTTGCTGTTTTTGACACACTTAATGATTTTTTTGGCTCACTTCCGGTCCCTTGAGTATACCTATTTTTAGAAAAAAATTTTGAAATCCCTCCAGCGGCTTTCTAGATTTCGTAGGTAATGACGGACGGACGGCCGGCCAGACGACCGGCAGACAGACATACATTTTTTTTTTGCTTTTTTGGAATCGTAGGTCCTAAAACGTCGAGAAATGCCAAAAAAGTGGGGGTAAGAATTTCACTTTTGATTCATGAATGTAATATGGAGGGGCTGAAATCTCACAGCTCTGAGATATCAAGACTTCGGTCTGGGTTAAGGATTTCGATATAGTTTTCGGCAAAAAACTTTTATGATTTTTAGATTAGGGCAGCGATGTATATCAAACACAACTCTTTGTTAAAGAACAAGTATTTTTTTATCTCTGTTTAGATATGTATTACAAAACTAACACGAAACATCAATACGTTGCCGCAAACTACTCAAAAACCTCTCCATTTAGCGTTTCGAGAAAATATTACAAAATCACAAATTCATATTTCTTTCACAACTCCAAAAATATTGTAAAAATTAAATGAAATCAAACTTTTTTCAAAATTCTAAAAATATTTCAAAAATTATTACAAAATCAAAAATTGAAGCTTTTTTCAAAATTCTAAAAATTATAATAAAATAAAAATTTAACATTTTTCAAACTTCTAAAAATATTCCAAAAACTGTTACAAAATCAAAACTTAAAACGTTTTTTGACAAACTTATAATGCCATAATTCTCTATAATAAGAAAATTCTCTAAAAAAGCAAATAAAAATCTTTCTTTTGACACACTTGACAACATATTTTTGACAAAATAATAATAAAATTTCATATCATACAAATAATTAATTTTATTTTGTTCCAAAAAATTGGGTATAAAATAAATAAAAATCTTTCTTTTGACACACTTGACAAAATTTTTTTGACAAACTTATAATGCCATAATTTTCAATAGTAATAATAAAATTTCATTTTAAACAAATAATTAATTTATGATTTTATTTTATTTATCAAATAAATAATTAATCCGAAACACGAAAAATGTGAATTGAAGTTTTTTCTGAGAAACTTCAAACCATACCTTTGAATTGAAAAAATTTCAATTACTTCTACTTGAGTTTAATTGATCTCAAAAATCCAAAATAAATTTAAATTCCCTTAATGTAGTCTAATGTTAATACATATAGGACTACAAATTGACCAAGTGTCAGCCATTGATTGGAAACAATCAATAACTATACAATCGTGACTTAGAATGTTAATTAGAATAGAAATGTTCCCCATTCTATGAATTCACACAAAGTATTGTCTAGAAATTTAATGCAAAAAATCCCATATAATGTAAAAACATTTCCATAATATGGAGTCTAATGACAGTGGAAAAGTTCAACTTAAGTAAAAAATAAATAAGTGATGAAGAAGTTTCAACTTTGAAATCGTCATCGCCTCAAAGGCGTAATTGATAGCGTGTCTGCCCAAGAATTCGAGCCGGGCACTGACGAGGGTAGGTTCGAATCCCATCCGAAACACGAAAAATGTAAATTGAAGTTTTTTTCTGAGAAACTTCAAACCATACCTTTGAATTGAAAAAATTCCATTTACTTCTTTACTTACTTGAGTTTAATTGATCTCAAAAATCCAAAATAAATTTAAATTCCCTTAATGTAGTCTAATGTTAATACATATAGGACTACAAATTGACCAAGTGTCAGCCATGGATTTCACATTGATTGGAAACAATCAATAATGACTATACAATCGTGACTTAGAATGTTAATTAGAATAGAAATGTTCCCCATTCTATGAATTCACACAAAGTATTGTCTAGAAATTTAATGCAAAAAATCCCATATAATGTAAAAACATTTCCATAATATGGAGTCTAATGACAGTGGAAAAGTTCAACTTAAGTAAAAAATAAATAAGTGATGAAGAAGTTTCAACTTTGAAATCGTCATCGCCTCAACGGCGTAATTGATAGCGTGTCTGCCCAAGAATTCGAGCCGGGCACTGACGAGGGTAGGTTCGAATCCCATCCGAAACACGAAAAATGTGAATTGAAGTTTTTTTCTGAGAAACTTCAAACCATACCTTTGAATTGAAAAAATTCCAATTACTTCTTTACTTACTTGAGTTTAATTGATCTCAAAAATCCAAAATAAATTTAAATTCCCTTAATGTAGTCTAATGTTAATACATATAGGACTACAAATTGACCAAGTGTCAGCCATGGATTTCACATTGATTGGAAACAATCAATAATGACTATACAATCGTGACTTAGAATGTTAATTAGAATAGAAATGTTCCCCATTCTATGAATTCACACAAAGTATTGTGTAATTGTGTATTGTGTAAACAAAGTATACCTTTGAATTGAAAAAAATCCAATTACTTCTTTACTTACTTGAGTTTAATTGATCTCAAAAATCCATAATTAATTTTATTTTTTTCCAAAAAATTGGGTGAAAAATAAATAAAAATCTTTCTTTTGACACACTTGACAACATTTTGACAACTTTAATACTGGACAAATGACAACATTAATACTTAGGTCTTTCAGACCGAAGTAAAAAGCAAATTGCGACTAAAAATATTTGCAATAGAAAGACCAGCAAACTGCGTTAATTTTGGTTGTTTTTAAACTGGAAGAATGATTAATATGATAAATTTGATCAATTGTCATTCGCTCTCAAATTACTAATAACAAATTTTACGCAGCCCTGAAGTCTGAAGACGTGCCGTACCTCAGTCTTGTTGTTGCCCTGACATGTAGTCTTGTAGTGTAAAAATCAAGTCCATCATAATCAAGTTTTTGAAAATAGTAATTTAAATGGATTAAATTTACACGGAAATATAATATTTAAAACAGGATGAGTGAGATCAAGTTTTAAAATGCCTTCATCAATAATACTAGTATTAGAAATCCTTGTAAAACAAATCCAAAAATTTAATCAAATTACCTTGAGATAAGTCCTTATCTTATTCCTAAAATAAATAAGGTTATGAAAAAAAAACGTAAATAAATTTAAACACAAATTAAAATACAATTTTAAATTCAATTTATTTAAATTTGTTTTTTACACGAAAGGTTAGTAGTGATCACATTAAAGGCTAGTGATCCAAATTAAAACGAGGTAGAATATTCTATAAATTGGCAAAAAATTACCCATATGACGATTTAATGTAGTAATGCGCTGTTGGTTTTTTACTTTACAATCACAATTGGAGAGTATTTACCATGTAAAAGGATTGTATTTATTTTGGTTTTATGTTTATGGGCCTGTTTAAGGACCTGCTGCCTTATGGATCTGTTTATGAACCTTCTGCCTTAATATTCATCATTAATAAATGGATGGAGTGGATGTTTGACAGCGCTGAAAAGTATAAATGTATTATTATTTTAAATTTTTGATTTACTTGGTATTTCACCAAGTGCCTACAGCACAGCGTCTTCAATTGTTTATATAAATGCATTAATTAAAAATATGGTTTTATTTGACTTTTGTCATTTGTGCAAATTCTTTAAAGTAAGTAATATCTTAAATATTATTAATATCTTAAATATAATATCTTAACAAATGTAATCGTTATTTGTTCTTGATTCGATTGCAGACAAAAATCCATTTTACCGTAGATGAACACTGTTTTTTGAACGTGACAAACTCGAACGACAAAATTATTAAAAAACAAACTATTTGGGATTCATTTAAATAAAAATGGATGTTTTGATATTTAGTTTTGGTTTAGAGTTATGATCAGCGGTGCCCAAACTGCGGCCATCTGGCCGCATGCGGCCACTTTTATGATTTGGTGCGGCCAGTAAAAATATTATAAAAAATATCACCAAATATCAAATAACCAATAATAATAAGTTCCGTTTAAAAAAGTACAATATATTGGTACGTACTAAATTCAAACTTAAATATTCCTAACAAATTCCTATAGAAATAGACTAACTGACATTAATTTGAAAAACGAACTAAGAATTAGTAATACTACACAAGAATTTAATGTTCGCGACTTAATTTGAATAAAAAATCTTAACATAATTTATACTGTTTATCTATTTTTTTTTCCGTGCGGCCAGTCATTCTTGTTCTTGTAAATTTTTGGCCATCTCTTCCATGATTTCTGGGCACCCCTGGTTATGATACTTGAATTAATGCAAAACTTTATTTAAGATTGGATTTAATGCAGAAAGTTTATATATGGGTGATTCTACAAAAATTGGGTAACTTTTAGGGTTATTTTGTTTACTATAGTTTTCAAGTTAAATTTCTACAAATTAGGGTATTTAAGATAGATAATCTAATGAACATATTATTCCAAATCGGACCAGTCACTTTAAAGTAGATTTAGAGATATTTAAATTTTTCTAAATTTGACTGCTACCGGACTGACCAGAGTAACAGAGTAATATTCGAAACTTACTAAAACCTTGAAAAATCTCGTAGAATCTTATAATGGCATATATCTTTTTTGTATTAAATGGCTTAAATAACTTTTAAGATTAACTGTTACCGCGTAATACGGTGAGAACTATCTCAATCTTTAAAAGAGACTACTAATGTTTCTTTCGTTTTTTTCGAATATCACTAAGCTGCATTTTAACAAATCAAAGATAACTGTGTTCAAAACAAAATAAAACTCGGGTTAACAAGGAAATAACGACTCTCCAGGGTACTGATATTTTGACTGGATCGGCACGTGTATACACGTAAACAACGACTCTAGCACTGGCATAGTAATAGCAGCCGTCAAATATCGCGGTCTGTAGCTAACTTTACTACCAACGCTAAAATTTAACTGAGATTTGAAGTTGAGTCGGTGATATTTACCGAGAATTTGAAATTTGAAAGACACACAAGGGACTGACGACAAAAACTGATGACAAACTTTACATTACATTACAAACTTTACATTACATTATGAAAGTTGCTCGGTATTTCCTTAAATTAATAGTAATATATAATATACAGCCAATTTATTGCGCGTTTTCGCGGTTGTGACATGCCAGGGGACTGAGATTTTGAGGTTATATTGTGCTGTTTAACACACTTGTATTTAAAATAAATAACTGAAATTGGGTGATCAAATAAATGACTTTTATTTCTTTTAAAATATAATGAAATATCAACAAAATATAATAAAACTGCACTGAAAAAAACATGTCCTATTTCCAATCGAAATGCAATTGTCTCAACCTCACCGTGCTGTCACATATGGCGAATCAAACTACGAAATTGCTTCAACAACTCTACAGTTATAAATCGATGAAGTTGAGACAATCACACGAAATATTTATGTGAAAATAAAATAAAGTTCAATTAATCTCAAACACTTAAACTTTAAAATGAAAAATTCATGATATAAGACCAAAGAAAATAATTTTCAGGGAAATAGTTATTATCTTTATTCAACTACTATTATATTGGATATAACACTTTATATTTTAAATAAATCTCATTCTGTTGTTAGGAAAATGTTATCGTGTAGTTGTCCCAATCACAGTGAAATTGTTTGCAAATAATTTTTCTTTGCATGAAAAATAAACTGCCAACTTCGAGATGAGGTTGTCATGAACTTCAATTTTTTTTTTCAGTGTGGGTATCTATCTATTGACTGATGACATGGAGTTACCCGATTTTTGTAGAATCACCCATATACAAGAGAAATTAATTATGTTCATTGTATTGAGTCAGAAGACGTAGCAAATAATGTTAATTTATTTAATATTAAAAGATAAATATAATTACTTACCCGGTCATTGGGACTAATCTGCCATTACATTCAAATGTTTCAATTGAAGCGATATCTTCAGGTGTCAATTCAAAATCCCATACATTAAAATTAGATATAATTCGAGATTTTGTCACCGACTTTGGTATAACAACATGCCCACGTTGCATTTGGTAACGAATTAATACTTGAGCAGCTTCTTTATTATGTTTTGCGCTGATTTGTTTAATTAATGGCTCATCAAGTAAATCTTCTGGATCTTTTGGATTTGCCCATGCGCGATGGTGGGAACAAAGTGGACTATAAGCTGTAACCACAACATCATTCTCATGACATAAATCACTCATTTTTTGCTGGTGAAGATAAGGATGACATTCTATTTGGTTGGTGACTGGTTTAATGCGCGCATTCTCCAACACACGAGTTAGTTGTTTTTTGTTGAAATTGGAGACACCAATTGCCTTAACTAGACCTTCATCATAAAGCTTTTCCATTGCTTTCCATGTATCCAAATAATCCACTTCGGAGAATAAAAGATTTTCAGAAGAATCTTTAGGTTGGAGAGGACCATCTTCTTTATAAGCCATCGGCCAATGTATCAAATAAAGATCTAAGTATTCTAACCCAAGAGTTTTTAGTTGTGCTAAAAGTGCTACTTTTACTAAATCTGGACGATGAAATGTATTCCACAGTTTAGTAGTAACAAACAAATCTTCACGTTTGACTACACCCTCATCAATTTTAGCACGTATTCCTTCACCCACTTCGTGTTCGTTTTCATATATATGAGCCCCATCAATATGACGATATCCAGCATCAATTGCATATTTAACGGCTGTCGTTACTTCACCTGGGGGGGACTAAAAAAACTCAAATTGAACAAATAAGATATTTAGAACTGTTAAAAAAAATGATTATAATAACTAATATGAATAAAATTAAGATGGTAATAATATAAAATAATTTGGGATTTTTGAGATCAATTAAACTCAAGTAAGTAAAGAAGTAGGTAATTCTAATTTTGCAAAAAATGTCATTTAAAATAATGTTTCTTAGGGTATTTTTTTGCGATAGATCGGTCCAGTATAAATTAAAAGTACATTTTATTTTCAGTTTACAACAGTGGCGTAGCCAGAATTTTCCATTGGGGGGGGGTCAAGGATTATTTTATAAGACTTAATAGTTTAACCCAATAAACCAACTAATTAGTTTTATTAATAATTCATTACAATAATAGATACTTCATTTTAATGTTTCCTTAATTTTAATTTTTTTAATTAATAATTTTTTAAAAAATAGATTAATGATTTTTTTTAACTATTTTAAATTATTTTTAATTAACTTTAAGAAAACAAATATCGAATAATTTTTATTTCAAAAAAAAAAATATTTTTACAATATTTTTTTTTTTTAGTAAAAAGTGTTGTGTAGTAGGAATTACAAAATATGTCACAACAACACATAGATACCTTTTAAGACCTTATAGGTCCCGCAACAACATGCATCTTGAGGTGTTGGTGGACGTTTTATTTAAATCTTTGTGGATTGAAGGCACTCGAGACTATTGATTCAGGCAAAGCATTCCATTTGTACGATGTACGCACAAGGAAATCCCTTTGCATTTTGTTACTGGGCAGTGAGTAATCCCGACAGTTTGACTATTTGCACAAACAGATTGACGAGTTGAACAAGGAAAAGAAGATGTCTGAGGCATTATAGATCTAATTTCATCCGAGCACTGCTGGTGACGATATTTATAAAAAACAACGAGATCAGCAACAGTGCGACGATGTTGTAGGGAATCAAGATTTAATGTTAAATTTCGATAACCAACAATTCGTATAGCACGCTTTTCAACAGAGTCCAAAAGGCCCAAGATGGTAACAGATGCAGCGCCCCAAACTTGACAATACTCCATGCAGGGACGACTATAGGACTTATAAATGTGGAGTAATTGATACGGAGAAAAATATTTTTTACATCTATTGAGGAGGCCGAGTTTTCTTGATGCGCTCTTTGCCATGGCCATGATATGATCGTTCCAGAGTAAGTCATTGGAAATTGTGACTCCCAATAAACGAATGTTTTCACATTCGTCTATTTGGTCGTTACACATATTAATTGAAATATCATTGGGAAACTCGGTCTTTGATCTGGAAACAACCAATAGCTGTGTTTTGGTGGAATTAAAAATGACCAAATTTTTGTCACCCCAATCGGCGACTTTTTTCAGTCCTCGTTTACATTTATGGCAGCGTCTCTCCGGGCGGGATTTATTTCTTCATGCATTTACCCTTTGAAGATAGGGGGACGAATGACTTGTGCAGTGTACTATCATCTGCAAAACTATTTATTGGGTTATTGGTGATTTGCAACAGTTCGTTGATATAAATTAAAAATAAAGTGAGAGATAAAACTGAGCCTTGGGTACATCAGCGTTAATTAGTTTGGACTCAGAAATAAAGCCATCTATAGATACCGAGATGTATCGGTTAGACAGAAAATTTTGAATCAACTTCACAACTGCGGTATGAAAACCGTACGCAACGAGCTTGTTGATCAAGTTGGCATGCCAGATTCGATCAAATGCTGTTGAGATGTCTAATGCGATTACGTACTTTTCACCACCTTTCTCAAGTATGCTATTCCAAAGATGTGCTACATATGTAGTTCAATAGATCGGTTGTTGATCTTTTGTTTCTAAAACCGTATTGGCTGTCATGATATCATATGGTTGTCCTCCAAAAATTTGGATATGTGTGAATTAATATATTGCTCGTATATTTTAAACAGGACTGGGAGTAAGGTTATTAGTCTGTAATTTGAAATATCACATTTCGTTCCTTTTTTGGGACAGGCTGGACATTGGCCAACTTCCAGCAGGATGGAAAAATACCAGATTTAAGTATAGGAATTTAGTATAATTTAGAATAGGATTTATAAAATATTTTGGTGAGAGTTGGTGCAATATAAAATAAAAATATCGAATAATTTTAATTAACTTTCATAAAACAAATTTTGAATAATTTTTAATTAACTTTAAAAAAGCAACGTTCGAATAATTTTTTACTAACTTTAAAAAATGATAATTTTCTTTATTTTTAAATAGAAATTTTTGTGCTAGTGATTTTGAAATTTAAACTTATTTGAAACTGAATGACACTTTACCTATTGATTCGCCTCCTCTATTGATTCAAACCTGTGTCTAGGAAGGGATGAAAAATGATTTTCCTGATTAATCAAATCTCTTAAAATATCAAGGCGCTAGATATCATTTTAACTATTCTAACACAATTAATTTTGTTTTGTATTTAGAACAACTTCCAGGACACTTTGTTTTGTCGGATCTTATCTATTGTCCGATCTACGAAATTGTTATTTGTTATTTCCGGCACGGAATACTAGTTATGAAAAAATTGCTGTAAATTATTTCTCAAATCCTATTTCACGATGTACAGGAATAGGGCTACAGATGTACTCATAAAGAAAGAATAGTAGACAAAATAGTAGACCAGTGGGCATAAATAAAAGATGCCAGAATAGTACATTATGATGCTAGGACGTAAAGCTAAATATTTTGGTCGTATGTGGAGTTGCATTCACATTAAGTCCAAAATAGCTTATGTCCGTGCATCATATACTATTTTTTATTCGCCGCAAGTAAAATATTTAAAAAAAAAATGTTTATTCTAAATTGAAATTACAAATTTGCATAAATTTTGAAATAAAAATATGTGGAACAAGTTACCTTTGACATAATATTTGTTATTTTTTCCAAATTATTGTATCACTATTTTTTTTTATTTAGCGTATGGTTTTTTGTGACACATCAAAAATTAAACTTAAAATAGGTAGACTCTTCTATGAAATCTACCTAAACCAAAGCATGGATACACATTAAATGAACTTACATTCAATTTGATTGCTCGTCTTTTAGTAAAAAAGTAAAAAGTAAAATATTTGAACATTGGGCAGTACATTTGAATATTAGATGTTTATATCGAGCGAGTCTATCCATGCTACTACATCGGGAGTTGCCAAATGGATGTCTTAGATGTCGCCATTGTACCGTCGAATTGGACACACAGTTGCAATGTGTTTTATGGTTTATTGTGGAGCGCCGCAGTCACACTCAGGGGACTCTGAAATGCCCCACATGTAGAAAGAATCAGCACAACGTCAATGATTCGTTCTTATTCGGTTTAGTGTAGTCCAGGTATGACGTGGCAGATCGAAACCAGGTTGGGTAGAAGTCGGGTTAGTAATAGAAAGGCCAGTTGTGTTGGAAGAATGCCAGGAGGTGTCCCAGACATCCAAGATATTAAAATTAGTTGCCAGCAGGTTGCTGGCAGTTTTATGTGGAGGCTTTCTTGACTTCAATCGACAACGAGTGTGGTCACCGTTATCTTCGTGCAAGGGTAACCTTTGGTAACCTTGTTGGTTACCTTTTTATGTTCACGCATGAGAGCATGCGAGCGTCTGAGTGCAGGTGGAGCGATATTGCTTAACACAGGGCCAAGGTTAAGGGGTGGTTCTGATAGTACTACTTATAGTACGCATCGTGGCATGCAGCTGGCAGTCCACTTTTTGAGTATGTGTGCTAGTGAGTATGTGTGCTATCACTATGACAACATAGTGGAGGGTGGGTTCTGTGGAACGAAAAGAAAGCAACTGTTCAATTCATTCGTAAGATTCCAGGGAAAAAATCTTAATATTAGAATATTAGAGCAATTCTTCTAGAAGACAGAAACTTTAAAATTTCAATGGGGGGGTTTAAACCCGAATAAACCCGTATGTCGCTACGCCTGATTTTGGTAATCTGACGATTGATGTTTACATTCGAAACATGTTATAATAAATATATACCAAAAAAGTTTGGTCCGTTGATTATAATTACAATAATTTATTTATATACATTATTGATTTTATTTAAAAATGTATTAGTCATTCATCCAGATTTTTCTGCTTCGGCTATTTTAAGTCGAGTTGCCGTAAAGATTTTAAAATCGTAATTTGCCGAATGACAAAGAAAATAAATAAGTGATACTGAGCAAAAAGTGGGAATCGCTGCGAAAATTTAAATGTTTGCTTAAATAACTTTAATAAACTTAACTTAACTTTAATAAAATCGTAAGATTGCCGAATTGGAAAATTATTTTCGTAAAAATGCCGAATTTGCCGAATGGGAAAATTCTTGGGAGAGTGTCACAACCCCCAAAACCCCCCTCGGCGTCAGGTCTGACAGGAAGAGGGAAGGAGGGGGTTCTGAGGAACGAAATGAAAGCAACTGTTCAATTCATTCTTAAGATACCAGGGAAAAAATCTTAATATTAGAATATTAGAGCAAATCTTATAGATTACAAAAATATTAAAATTTCAATGGGGGGGGTTTGAACCCGAACAAACCCGTATGTCGCTACGCCACTGGTTTACAAATGATTAGCTTTGACCCTTTTTCATAATAATAAAAACTAATAAATTGAGGAAAGTATAAAGCAAGGGCACGCATGAGGTCAATGAGAGCCATTTTTCGTTTTTTTTTATTTTTAAAGCGCCACAACAGTATTTAAGTAATTAAATCAATAATTTAAATTAATAAGTTATTGTAAAAATAAATCCACAAAACAATCTTTTAATAGTTATATATATTTATTTGACGCGTTTCGAATGTTATGTAGTGAAATAGACTTTTAATTTGTTATCATAGAAAATAGTAGATTTTTCTACAAGTGGTGAGAACGTCTCTTTTTGCGTTACTGAACGGTTTGTAAGTTCAGGAACGCAATAAGTTCAGGAACGCATAAACGTTTTTACCACGCGTAGAAAACGCTACTTTTTCTACGCTTGTAAATATAAATGATAATATTTACAAATTCATCTCCTAAAAACTTACAAAACGACATATCTAAATTTGACTTTGTAGAAAATAAACAAGATTGTATTTATATACAGCATTTTTACCAGTGTAAAATAATGTTATTATTGTGTTCGCCTATAGATGGAATAATAACAGGCGAACACAATAATAACATTATTTTACACTGGTAAAAATGCTATATATAAATACAATCTTGTTTATTTTTTACACAGTCAAATTTAGATATGTCGTTTTGTAAGTTTTTAGTAGATGAATTTGATAATATGAATAATGAAAATAGTTCATATATTTTCTCTAAAAACTTTTACAGATATTACAGATATTTTTTTTACCGACTGGGAGTCATCGTTTAAAGTATAAATTTAAAAAATTGTAGGTAAAGTTAAAAACAAATTAACAAACAATTAAAAACAAATAAAAATAAATTTTGTAATAAAAATTATTTATTTATTTAATAAATTTTTTTTATTTTTTTTTTTGGCGGAAAGAACTCAGAGAATATATTTTTAATTTTATATCTGACAGTTAATTATCGGAGGAAAAAATTATACGATATATCTGAAACAAATTTTATTTTATCGCTCCGATTTCTACGATATAGAAAAAAAACACACTCATTATTAGTTTAATTAATTACTTACACACAATTTTTATAATGATTAGTTTCGATTCGATTCGATCAAAATATTGAAAATATTCAATCCCTTCTAAATACTGCGATATTGACAGAAATAAACACAGCAACCGAAACAACAACAAAAACAGTAAATCAAATTCAATCTCAAATATTCAATCAAATATTCAATCCTTTAAATAACCACCACCTGTAGGCGACCACCGAAACTTATTTACTTTCAGTCCTATAGGGCGATTTTTCTGTTCCTGTGTTTACCGCAATGGCGCTGCAAAAAGGGGATAAGAGAAAAAATCACAAAAATTTTATATGGAATTCCATACAAAACACAATTTGAATAATTTTAAAAGTTATCTATGAAATTTTTCATTTTACTACAATTAAATAATTTAAATTTGTTTATGAAGTATTATTGACAATATATTAAGCATAATATATAAAATATTTTCTTTTCTTCTGTCCGTAAAACAAATACGAAAATAGGGTAAATTTTTCATACAACTTTGTATGGAAAATTTTGGCAATTTTTATGTTTCTTTTTTGAGCGACTTAAGAATAATATTTTATATATTACACTTAAAATATAGTCAATGATTAATTAAGATTAAAATTAAGATTGTTCAATTGTGGTAAAATGAGAAATTTCATAGATAATTTTTAAAATTATTCAAGTTGTGTTTTGTATGAAATCCCATATAAAAGTTTTTGAATTTTTTCTCTTATCCCCCTTTTGCAGCACCATTGCGGTAAACACCAGAACAGAAAAATCGCCCTTTAGGGCGATTTTTCTGTTCCGGTGTTTACCGCAATGGCGCTGCAAAAAGGGGATAAGAGAAAAAATCACAAAAATTTTATATGGAATTCCATACAAAACACAATTTGAATAATTTTAAATGTTATCTATGAAATGTCTCGTTTTACTACAATTAAATAATTTAAATTTGTTTATGAAGTATTATTGACAATATATTAAGCATAATATATAAAATATTTTCTTTTCTTCTGTCCGTAAAACAAATACGAAAATAGTTTAAATTTTTCATACAACTTTGTAAGAATAAAATTTTATATATTATGATTAAAATATAGTCAATAATACTCCATAAGCAAATTAAAATTGTTCAATTGTGGCAAAATGAGAAATTTCATAGATAATTTTTAAAATTATTTAAGTTGTGTTTTGTATGAAATCCCATATAAAAGTTTTTGAATTTATTTTCTTATCCCCCTTTTGCAGCGCCATTGCGGTAAACACCAGAACAGAAAAATCGCCCTATAGTGCCTGAAAACATTTTCAGTCACTACTTAGAAAAAGTTTCCCTTTCACATAGGGTTTACTATATGTTATAATGATATTTTCGTAGTATAGCTTGAAGTAGAAAAAATAATTTTTCATACATATAAAATTTACTTGTTTTTTAAAGAAATATGAAACAATGATCAAAATATTATTATGAATGAAATATAAATGACTTGAATTACTTCGGACTGAAAGACCTAAGTATTACATTCATGAGCTAAAAGTGAAAATCTTACCCCCACTTTTTTTGGCATTTCTCGACGTTTTAGGACCTACTGATTCTAAAAAAAAAATGTATGTCTGTCTGCCGGCGGCCGTTCGTCCGTCACAACCGACGAAATCTAGAAAACGGCTGAAGGGATTTGAAAAATTTTGAATTCTAAAAACACTCAATGGTAAGAGCCGAAAGGACGATGTGTTTGATAACTGTACCGGAAGTGTGTCAAAAAATCGTCAAGTATGTCAAAACAAAGAAATATGCATATATTTTGCTTAAAAAACGTTCATTTTAAGTGATAATGAGTAGGAACAAAGAATGTGGAGAAATCTGGATGGTCGGGATTGGTATGTGAGATCATAAACTAGATTATTGCATTATAAGTTTGTCAAAAAATGTCAAGTGTGTCAAAAGAAAGATTTTTATTTATTTTTTTACCCAATTTTTTGGAAAAAAATAAAATTAATTATTTGTTTGAAATGAAATTTTATTATTATTATTGAGAATTGTGGCATTATAAGTTTGTCAAAAATATGTTGTCAAGTGTGTCAAAAGAAAGATTTTTATTTACTTTTTTACTCAATATTTTGGAAAAAAATAAAATTAATAATTTGTATGACACGAAATTTTATTATTATTATAGAGAATTATGGCATTATAAGTTTGTCGAAAAAATAATTTCAAGTATGTCAAAAAAAGATTTCATTTATTTTTTTACGCATTTTTTTGGAAAAAAATGTAGCTGTTATTATGACGAAAATGTAATTGAATATGAAATTAGACATAGCAATTTTTGAATTTGTTATAGTCTTTGAAATATTTTTGGAATTTTGAAAAAAGTTTATATTTTTGATTTTGTAATAATTTTTGCAATATCTTTAGAATTTTGGAAAAAGTTTGAACTTTTAAGAATTTTTGGAATATTATTGGAATTTAGAAAAAGTTTAAATATTTGATTTTATTCTAATTTTTGGAATATTTTTGGAATTTTTCAAATATTGATTTTGTTATAATTTTTGCAATATTTTTAGAATTTTAAGAAAAATAAAATTTTTGAATTTTATAAATATTTTTAGAATTTTGAAAAAAAACTAAATTTTTGATTTTGTAAGAATTTTTGGAATATTTTTAGAATTTTTAAAAACTTTAAATTTTTGATTTTATTATAATTTTTGGAATTTGAAAAAAAGTTCGAATTTTTGAATTTGTAATGATATTTGCAATATTTTTAGAATTTTGTAAAAAGTTTGAATTTTTAAGAATTTTTGGAATCTTATTGGAATTTAGAAAAAGTTTAAATATTTAATTTTATTCTAATTTTTGAAATATTTTTGGAATTATGAAAAAAGTTTCAATTTTTAATTTTGTTATAATTTTTGCATTATTTTTAGAATTTTGAAAAAAAAAATAGAATTCTTGAATTTTATATATTTTTTTAGAATTTTGAAAAAAGTTTCAATTTATGATTTTGTAAGAATTTTTAAAATATTTTTAGAATTTTGAAAAATTTAAAATTTTTGATTTTATTATAATTTTTGGAATTTTGAAAAAAGTTTCAATTTTTGATTTTGTAATAATTTTTGCAATATTTTTAGAATTTTGGAAAAAGTTTGACTTTTTAAGAATTTTTGGAATATTACTGGAATTTAGAAAAAGTTTAAATATTTGATTTTATTCTAATTTTTGGAATATTTTTGGAATTTTGAAAAAGTTTCAATTTTTGATTTTGTTATAATTTTTGCAATATTTTTAGAATTTTTGAAAAAAATTTTAATCTTTGATTTTATAATAATTTTTGGAATATTTTTAGAATTTTGAAAAAAGTTTGATTTTATTTAATTTTTGGAATTTTGAAAGAAATATGAATTTGTGATTTTGTAATATTTTCTCGAAACGCTAAATGGAGAGGTTTTTGAGCAGTTTGCTGAGTGTATCATCTTTTCACTAAATTATGTTAATTTATGCTCTGTTATAATTTTCCGGCAACGTATTGATGTTTCGTGTTAGTTTTGTAATAAACTTCTAAACAGAGTTAAAAAAATATTGTCCTTTAACAAAGAGTTATGTTTGATATACATCGCTGCCCAAAACTAAAAACAATGTCCTCATAAAAGTTTTTTGCTGAAAACTATATCAAAATCCTTAACTCAGACCAAAGCCTTTGATATCTCAGAGCTGTGAGATTTCAGCACCTCCATATTTTTGAATTAAAATTTGCAAGATAGAATTATATAAAATTTTTGAGCAAAAAGATAGTTGGTCGTTTAAAATTTTTTTTTTTTTTTTTCTTTATTGATTCATGTAACAATTACAATTTTCAGTTACAATAACTCAAATGAGTTGTCCTGTAACGTTAAGCTTACAATTATAATTTTAATATTTACATGGCAATTACCTAATATAAATTTAATACAATTAACGATGTTTACACTAATTCAAAAAATTCAATATAAATAGAGGTATAATTAATTAATTAACATAGAGGTATAATTAAACAATTAATAATTAATTAATAAAAAATGCTAAATTTTTTTATTATTTTCTGTATAGTTAAAGATTTAATAAAAGTTGAAATTATCTCTCACATATTCGGAAATACATTTTTTAAATTTTAGAAGTGATGGTTGTCGCTTAACATTTGTAGGTAACTCATTAAATAATTGAAGACCACGATATAATACATTATTGAAACGGGAATCAGTAGTAAAATGTTGTACAAGGAAATGTGAACGTCTACGTGTTTGATAATGATGGCGATCTGATATTCTACCAATCTCGAAATTATTTTTAAGAAGGCCATTTAGTAATTTATAAGTTAATATAAATAGCTCTTGTTCATTTAAATGAAAAAGGCTCAATAAGTTCCCTTCAAATAATCGTTTTGTAGAAAATAATATTGGTAGGCCTTTGATATATTTTAATGCCCTTTTTTGTAGTACAAAGAGTTCCTTCAGTTTATATTTTGGGGAGCCACTCCAAATGGGGTTCATGTACATGATATTCGACAGTATGTAAGAGTTATAAATTATCATTAAAGATTTTTCTGGTAAAATTTTCCTTAGCTTTTTTAAGGAAAAAATGTATGGAACTATGGTTTTTTTTATTTTATTAATATGTTTGTTCCATTTAAGATTTGAATCAATTACTAGGCCCAAATAAGTATAATCCATAACTCTTTCAATCACCTCCCCTTTAAAAGTCAACGGATAACACTTTTCTGGGTCGATGTAGGATCGACGATTTTCGAATAGAATGTATTTTGTTTTTTTTGTGTTCAGAACAAGAAGATTATTATCAAACCAGGTTTCGAGAAGTTTTAGATCTTTTTTAATTAAAGAATACATATCGCAAATGTCAGAGCTGCTGTACATGATCACCGCATCATCTGCATACAGTTGAATTTGACCATTTAAACCAATCTGAGCAATATCATTTATGAAAATATTAAACAACAGAGGGCCCAAAATGGATCCTTGTGGGACGCCCTTGTTATTTATTTTAAAATCACTATAAGTCTTACCAATTTTTACGGCCTGAGTTCGATTGGATAAATAACTTTTAAAAAACTGAATAAATTCATCTGGAAGTTCAATTTTTTTAAGCTTTATGCAAAGAATAATATGATCGATGGTATCAAAGGCTTTTTTTAGATCCAAGAACAAACAACATACAAAAAGACGTTTGTCAATGGCTGTACTCACAAAATGAGTGAAGTTTATACACGCTGCTGTAGTGTTTGAATGTTTGGTGAAACCAAATTGACGATCCGTAAGCAAATTATTATCTTGGATATGTTTTAGAAGTCGATCTAAGAGTACCTTTTCAAATACTTTAGATGGTGAAGTATTCACACATATTGGTCTGAAATCATTCATAAGAAGACTGGAACCTCCTTTATGAATTGCCGTTATAATAGCAATTTTTAAACATTCAGGGTATTTCTTTTCCTCTACGGATTCATTAATTAGCTTTGATATAGTGGAAGAAATGACTTTGACAAATTTTTTTAGAAATTTAGTTGAAATTCCATCATAACCAGTTGCTGAATTAGAGTTTAAGTTGTTAATAATTTGTATGATTTCATCTGTGTTTGTTGGATTGAATTCAAAGGGAACCGAAACATGGTACCGAATATAATTGAAGGTGCTAACATCAGGTATTTGCAAATGGGATGTAATTTCATTAGGAATTGTAATAAAATGTTCGTTTAATTCTTCAGCTATTTTATACTCATCCGTTACAAAAGCTCCATCGATTTCTAATATTGGACGAGGTGATTCCTTTGTAATTTTATTAAATACAGCTTCTCGTAAATAGTTCCAGAATGTGATAGGTTTTTTTACATTATTAATCAGATTAACGTGATAATATTCCGCTTTCCTAATCTCAATCATTTTTGCTATGTCATCAGTTAGCTTTAAGAATTTGTCATTAAGGTAATTGTCATTTAGATATTTGTTTTTATATTTTTTCAGTCGGTCCAATTCTTTCATTTTATTAAAAATTTCATTATTCATCCAGGGTTTTTTAAATTTTGTGTGGCATTTAATGGAAATTTGTTGGGTGTTTTCAGATATAACTTGCTTTAGATTATCTCTAAAACTAGAAAAAGAATAACAGTTTCTCAAGTTCTTTTCTAGTATTTCAGGATTTATCTGATCATAAGCCAAAACGGTTTTGTATGTTCGTACTCTTGACTTCTGGTTTTGCAGATCTAGGATTGACGTAGAAAGGAGTAAGTATTTGTGATCTGAGAAATATGTATCAGCAACTGTTAATTCATAATCATTATCAAACTTATCTGTTAAAAAATGATCTATAATGCTACTTTTACTTGAAACGCGGGTAACATAATTTTCATGAATTTTGTTGAGAATGGTAAAACCAGAGGAATAAATCAGTTCAAGATAAGCTTTTACTGTATCATCGCTTTTTTCAAGAACATTTATGTTAAAGTCACCGATAATTAATGCATTTTTATATTTCTGAAGTAGATGCTCAAGTTTCATGAAAAAGTTAGGAATATTTCTAAGTTTTGGTTGTCTATATATAGCTAAAAGGTTGATATTGTGTTTTAACAATTTCACCATTAAGAAATTACTCATGTCAGAATATTCTGATAATATTAATTTGCATGGAATAGAGCCAAGTATATAAATTGATACACCACCTCCAATCGCATCCGACCTATTGGAATGAAATGCTATATAACCGGGTAAATTATAAAATTCATTTTCACTTGCATCTAACCAAGTTTCACATATTACTATAATTTGAATTGGAAATTTAAACGAGTTTACAAATAATTCGACTTTATCTAGTTTATTACGTATACTTCTAGCATTAAAATAAAGACAATTGAGAGAATTTTGTTTGTTAGCAGTATTCAATTGAGAGAGATATGTAATGTTTTTTATACAGCTGTTTATAACATTATTATCAAATAAATTCAAGTTATCTGCAATAATCTTAAAAAAAAATTATTTTTTGGATTATGTTAATTATTGATAGTAAAATAAAAATAGAAAATTTATGATGTATTTACGAAAAGTGAGAGTTTTTGGGAAACAAAATTTAAATCATTTTTAGAACTTACAATAAATACTTTTGACTTATCTTGATATCGAAGGTAAATTTGGTTATCACGAATCCAAAGATGTTTGCAAGAATACTTGTCCTTTACTTGTTTTGCTTCTCTAAATAATCTCAATTTATATGGTGTGAGATGATCCCTAAAATAAATTTGATAATCATTTGGTAAGCTATATCCAATTTCGTTTACAAAAAGTGATTTTTTCTCTCGTTTCTTTGTCATCAGTTTCCGTTTTGCTGTTTCAGATTTAAATTTGACCATTAGAAGATGTGAATGTGATGTTGATAAATTACTTTCATTTTCTTTTGATTGCTTCTCTGGAACAAATGACATATCTTCAATTTCATCAATTTCAACTTCAGCTTTAAGGTTTGATATAATATGCTGCATAACTAATTTAGTGTCTGTTTTGCTACTTGGTAATCCTGCAATAATTAAATTTTTTGATAGTTCCTTTTGCCTCATGACATCCAACTCGTATTCTAAATTATTGATGATTTCAGCGTATTCATTTTGTTTTTGTTGAATTTCTTTCACTTCCTTTTTCAATGTTTTGTTTTCTTGTGCGATGTGTTGCATTTGATTATTTAATTTATCAAACATATCTGATTGAAATTGTTGTGTTGCTTGCACTTCGGAGATCATTGTTTTAATTTCAAGTGATGATTGGTTCATTAATTGATACATACTTGTAAATTGAGTATGAATGAAACTGTTGAGATCGGTTGATGTTGTGGTAGGAATCGTCATTATCGATGAAAAATCTGGTTGTGTTGAAAATTGTTGCATGACATTATTTTGTTGCATGTGATGTGGTGGTGAAGTACTATTTGCCGGATATGTTTGTTGCATAGCATTGTTTTGTTGTATGCGAGATGATGATGATGATGTATTTATTACTTGATGTGTTTGCGATTTTGAAGAACTTTGGGTTTCAGTAATATTTTCGGGAGGAACACAGTTAGTTAAGCAAAACCATTCTGGTAAGGCTGCAACTCTAACGATATGAGCCCCAATAATCCCTTTACATTTCGGATGATGAGGTTTTTTACATCTATCACATTCAAAATACGATTGATCACGTGTGATGTTATTGAAACATGTTTGACATTTGATATCAAACGATCTTTCATCATTTGCATAATTATGAAATGGCATATTACCACTTTAGTTTTATCAAAATAAATAACGAGAACAAAATTTTTACTAAATAAGTACTTCTAAATATATTTTTAAATGTTTTTGTGAGAATGTTTTTTGTTACACTTTTTTGACAATTGAATAAATTTTATTTATAGACCAAAAATTTATAATAATTACAGATCTGCGCCATCTTTTTATATATATTTTTTCCAAACTTAAATGAAGCACAAATTATATTACACGAAAACTAATTAGTTTGTTATTTAGCTATTTTTGTAAAACAAGAATTAAACTATGTATCACTTTATTAAACACTTCTTTAACTATTTATTAGTAGAATTAATCACGAAAAATTTAAATACGAAAATTTTTAGTTAGCGAGACGAAAACACGTCTTATCTGCTCAATCGCCATGTTGATACACCATGTTGAAAATTAAATTTGGAGATTTTTTGAATGCCTTATAAATTTCAAACTCTTCAAGAGAATCCATTAAAAATCCTTTGCTACATAAATGCAAAGGTTTTAAATTTTGTTCGAAACTTGTATAGTTATGATTATTATCATTTAAATGATTGGCAAAAATTGACTCCAAATTTTGTTTATTTTTGTTCATTGGAATATGTTCTTTGAATCTTTCTATAAAACGTCTTCCCGTTTTTCCTATGTAAAATTTTTCACAAGTGATTTTATAAATTCCAGAACACGACTTCAAATTGATGTTAGATTTTGGTTTTAAAATTTTATATAAATTATTTTTTGTTCTAAAAGATACGAGTAATTATGTTTTTTGAAATGATTTCTTAAAATGTTAGGTATTAAGTTAGTATATTCCATTGGAATACATTTGATGCTCGTATTATTATTATTTGAATTTTTTAACTTATTTAAACATTTAGATAGTAACTTATCAATAAATTTTGAATCATAACCATTATCTGAAGCGATAAATTTGATTGTATGCAATTCACCTTGAAAATTTGAAATGTTTAGTGGTATATTTAGAAGGCGATAAATGAGTGAAATGTATGCTGCTACTTTTTGTGAATTTGGATGATGTGACGAATTATTTATGGTTATACTGGTAGTAGTTGGTTTTCGAAAAATTTTATATTCAAGTTGAATATTATTTTTTAAAATAGTTATATCTAAAAAATTTATTGAATTATTTTCTTCAATTTCAAGGGTAAATTTTATATTTGGGTGAATAATATTCATATAATTATTAAAATTTTATATTTGTCTACAAGTTCCATTAAACAAAATGAAAGTATCATCCACATATCTTGAATAAGAAATTAATAAATTTTGTTGTATATTTAAACTTGAAAATATGTATTTGTTTTCAAAACTATTTAAGAAAATATCAGCAAGTAATCCACTTAAAGGAAAACCCATTGCACGACCCTTATCTTGAATGAAATTTTTTTTTTTTTCATCGAACGTAAAATAATTTTGTTTTAAAATAATTCGAAGTATGGTGATTAAATCTTTAATTATAATATATAATTACCAATTATATAGCTGTAAATAACTACACTATTAAATTTTTGCTGTGTATTCACCAGATTTGGTAGATATTGAAGTTGGCTAAAGAGATGGTCCAGATACTGCTGGAGGCGATGAGAATTGATGAGATGAGTTTTGGGATTCAGTAAATTTAACCAATGAAGCTTCCAAATTTTAAATTATACATGTCAACATTTAACAGATCAGCTCAACAAATTTTACGCTTATTAATAGGTATCAGTAAATAAAACAATTATGTTTGAAATATCTTTTTAAACTTCTTGTTAAAATATTTTCATTACTTTTTAATGTGAATAATTAAAAATAAACTAGAGCCCCTTTTCACTACAACTTTGACACCATAGCCGTGTTCGATTTGACTGAAGCAACTGAATCAACTGAAAAATTGAATGCAATTGTTGTTGTTTTTTCAGTTGTTTCAGTCAAATCGAACGCACCTAATATTTGCAAATGTTCAAGGATCACACAATGTGAAATTACACTTTCATATTACTATTGTGTGTTTTAATTACTCAAATAAACTTAAAGAACATCAATTATTTAACTTGATAGGCATACAATATTATTTAAATGCTTGATTAACTAAATGAAGTCTTTATAAAATGAAAACGAAAATCTTAATAATGAATTTTGAAATGAATACTAGATGAATAATAATTTTTATGAAAACTAGACAGAAAAAATTGTACCTAAAATTTTATTAATCTATTGCTAAAAGATTGAAACGAATTTAAAAAAGATTTTCAAATTAAACGCAAACGATTAAATAAAAAGTCACCCCATAATACTCCCTCACCGGTGATTCGCCAGAAGAAAGAGAGAAACTGTAAATTAACAGTTTAAAAAGTGAGGATTTAACAGTGAAAAGATTGTGTTAGTGTTCGACGACAGTATTTAAGTGCACAATTTTTTTTATTTCATTAATATGGTGACTTACCTAAGACTTAGGTGTTAAAAATAAATGTTTTCACACAGTTCAAAATAGTATTTCCAAATTTAAGCAATAAACATAAAATATAATTGAAATTCATTACTAAAAATTAATTAACACGAACACTTTTGAATAAATCTTTAAAATTTGGTGAATAATTTGTTAAAGGCGTTCGCAACAATTCTGTAATATTCTAATTGGTCAACTGTGAACGATATTTCGATTGTGGAGTACAAAGCTTAACAGCAATACGTTGTACGAAAAATTGAAATTAGAAATCAAGAAGCGTGTTTTAAGTGTTAATATTTTGATTCAGGTTCGAGTTAACAAAATTACGTTTGAAATTACGTTTTTCTACTACCCAACATATAAAATCTACTTTCGATGTTTGTTCATTGAATCGAAAACTTCCTTTTCGTCACCGGTGGCAAAAAAACCTATACGAATTACTTTCGTACCTAGTGACGAAAGTAATTTTTTAAAAGCCATCTATTTTTTAATTTCTTAACTAGAATAAACCATCCTAGAATACCCGTTAAGACAATCAATTGATCGAATGAAATAATTTTGTTAGTGTTAATTTGTCTCTGTTTGGAGGATGACGTTACTTTATTTTTGAATTATTTACGGACAATTTACATTAAAATTGTAACAATAATAATAGTTAAATATATAATATTCATATATTCTTTTTAAATTGTATGATAAAAAATAGTTGGTGTTAAGATATTTTTAAAAAACATTATTTCACCTATTTATTTAACAAAAATGAAAAAAAATATTTAATTTACGTAAAATAATTTAGGTTGTGTTAAAATATATCAAGAATTTAAGTAACGTCATACCCATTCAAAAACTAAATCAAAACTGATATTTTTATTTTAGAAATCTGAAATCTGAATTTAATTTTGTTTATGACAAAGTACAAACCGTCTTTAGTTATAAACCTACTAGACGCAAAATTCAAAAACAATAAACCTTCAAAGATGTATTATTTAATGATTTTAAGAACTTTATAGAGTAAATAGAATAATAATATAGAATTTTGTAGTGTAAATAGAATAAAAATATAACATCATGAATAACTATATGTATGGATATGTAAAAAATTAACGAAAGAAACAATAAGGCTTGTAATTAAAGACAGCTATGTCTTTGACATAAAAATTGGATAATTTATTCATTTTGAGTCATCTATTTTTTAATAGCAGAAATATAAATACACATATACAATTTTAATTTGTAACAGTGTATGTTTTAAAATGTGAATTGTATGTAATTATAAATGAAAATCTTTAAAAATTAATAATGATTTTTAAAAAAGTAGTAGAAAAAGTACAGTCTTCTACTCGCCGAAAATCATATTTTGAATCTCGCGACCATTACCAACCTCGGCTATTACCTCGGCTGGTAAACTGTCCTCTCGTTTCAAAATATGCTGTTTTCGGCATCGTTGAAGAATATACTATTAAACACCTATGCGTGAAATGTATACTTATAATTCTTCTAATTTTACTTTGTATTCGTTTAGCTTTTCTTCTTTGATATCAATTATATTTGCTGTTATTCGTGGAAAATGATTAAATATTTTCGACCTAAGCTCGATCACAAAAAACCAAAGTTTAGCTTCAAAACTAAATAACGTTTGTCGTTATCAATCAACAAATCAATAATTAGTTTTTCTTTTCATGTCTGTAAGGAACATTAAGGAAGAAAACCAAGTTTTGTTTTCTAGTTCTGAGTATGCTATTCCTTTTTTTGGTAAGTGATGTGATGGGATTTAGTAGTTCAACAAAACCATTGAAAGTTGAC
>OY856187.1:74326093-74526722 GCA_963693315.1 Diogma glabrata
TTACAAAATATTTGGATTAAGAAGGGTAATTGTATTAAACATTTCGTCGAAACAGTTAACGTCATTTCGTGTTATTTTCAAATGATCGTTTCCTAGGTGCCTGTGCGTGTCAAAACATAGATGCAATGAAAAACGTTGGAAAATATGGTTGAAAATTCACTGAGTTTCATTTTTATAGAAAACTCCCAAATGCAACAAAAATTAAACGAAATTGGCTAACCTATTCACCGTCAGCCGAAGCAGTTTTTTGTTTTGTTTGCCGTTTATTTGGTGATTTGAATGGAAAATCGCAAGCATTTTCATTAAAAGGATTCAATAATTGGAATAATTCATTACAAGGCATTTCGAAACATGAAGAGTCTAAGTATCATATGACCAATGAGTTTACATATAAAATGCGTATATATCAAAAATGAACTTACTTTCGAGAAATCTTTTAATAATACAACTAAAATTGAAATTGCGTGTTGTAGAGGTTGTGAAGTTTCTTGCATCACGAGGACTTGCTTTCGTGGTCACGATGAAATTTTGATCAATTTGTGAAGAATTCATCTCCATAATGGCAAAACACGTTAAAAATCACATTGTTTCGGAAATTATAGAATCTCGATATTATTCGTTTAGTGTCGATTCCACTCAGGATGTGAGCCATACAGACCAGTTGTCTTTTTGTGTTCGATATATTCAAAGTAATACCATTTGTAATTATTGGACCTTTGTTAACTAATATATATAATAATAACGCATACAACCGGGAAACGGATTGTTCCAGGCGACTCTGAAACTTGGGAATCTCCTATACTGCCAGGTACCTAATTTAACATTTCATTCTATAACGTTCTATCACGAAATATGTATATATATAAACATTTAATAAAAAAAATAACTAAAATTAGAAAGATCTTACTTATATTCTTTAGTTGATGTACTGCTTCCAAAATTTTCTTCCAGATCAATTCTTTCCTTTCGCATACAATGATTACTTGAACGTTCTGCCGTGTTCCGATAAGCACAAGATATCACAATCCCAATGATTACCATCAAAAAAAGCTTTTTAACTTACGTTCGTTACGATCAATCACGTCACGTGATCCAATTTTTGCAGAAACAATAATCGCAGTGTTATGGACTACGTCGCGATACCCTGACTATTGCAGCCGGTCATATGTATCTTGTTTATAATACACTTGTTGTGCTTTACACAAAATTACAACCAAGTTGAAGTTTGGTTTTAACAAGATTCACCCACAGTAAGAATGATATATATATATTCTTTGACAATCTTTATAAGATGGTTTATAATCTTAATCACTAAGTGAACTCTACAATTTTTTTCCAATTTTATTTTATGGTTTTTTTTTTTTGGTAAAGGGTTTGATTTTTATTCAAATGATCCAGGTTTGTGGCCAGTAGAATTCAATCAAACAATTTTACAAAATATTTGGATTAAGAAGGGTAATTGTATTAAACATTTCGTCGAAACAGTTAACGTCATTTCGTGTTATTTTCAAATGATCGTTTCCTAGGTGCCTGTGCGTGTCAAAACATAGATGCAATGAAAAACGTTGGAAAATATGGTTGAAAATTCACTGAGTTTCATTTTTATAGAAAACTCCCAAATGCAACAAAAATTAAACGAAATTGGCTAACCTATTCACCGTCAGCCGAAGCAGTTTTTTGTTTTGTTTGCCGTTTATTTGGTGATTTGAATGGAAAATCGCAAGCATTTTCATTAAAAGGATTCAATAATTGGAATAATTCATTACAAGGCATTTCGAAACATGAAGAGTCTAAGTATCATATGACCAATGAGTTTACATATAAAATGCGTATATATCAAAAATGAACTTACTTTCGAGAAATCTTTTAATAATACAACTAAAATTGAAATTGCGTGTTGTAGAGGTTGTGAAGTTTCTTGCATCACGAGGACTTGCTTTCGTGGTCACGATGAAATTTTGATCAATTTGTGAAGAATTCATCTCCATAATGGCAAAACACGTTAAAAATCACATTGTTTCGGAAATTATAGAATCTCGATATTATTCGTTTAGTGTCGATTCCACTCAGGATGTGAGCCATACAGACCAGTTGTCTTTTTGTGTTCGATATATTCAAAGTAATACCATTTGTAATTATTGGACCTTTGTTAACTAATATATATAATAATAACGCATACAACCGGGAAACGGATTGTTCCAGGCGACTCTGAAACTTGGGAATCTCCTATACTGCCAGGTACCTAATTTAACATTTCATTCTATAACGTTCTATCACGAAATATGTATATATATAAACATTTAATAAAAAAAATAACTAAAATTAGAAAGATCTTACTTATATTCTTTAGTTGATGTACTGCTTCCAAAATTTTCTTCCAGATCAATTCTTTCCTTTCGCATACAATGATTACTTGAACGTTCTGCCGTGTTCCGATAAGCACAAGATATCACAATCCCAATGATTACCATCAAAAAAAGCTTTTTAACTTACGTTCGTTACGATCAATCACGTCACGTGATCCAATTTTTGCAGAAACAATAATCGCAGTGTTATGGACTACGTCGCGATACCCTGACTATTGCAGCCGGTCATATGTATCTTGTTTATAATACACTTGTTGTGCTTTACACAAAATTACAACCAAGTTGAAGTTTGGTTTTAACAAGATTCACCCACAGTAAGAATGATATATATATATTCTTTGACAATCTTTATAAGATGGTTTATAATCTTAATCACTAAGTGAACTCTACAATTTTTTTCCAATTTTATTTTATGGTTTTTTTTTTTTGGTAAAGGGTTTGATTTTTATTCAAATGATCCAGGTTTGTGGCCAGTAGAATTCAATCAAACAATTTTACAAAATATTTGGATTAAGAAGGGTAATTGTATTAAACATTTCGTCGAAACAGTTAACGTCATTTCGTGTTATTTTCAAATGATCGTTTCCTAGGTGCCTGTGCGTGTCAAAACATAGATGCAATGAAAAACGTTGGAAAATATGGTTGAAAATTCACTGAGTTTCATTTTTATAGAAAACTCCCAAATGCAACAAAAATTAAACGAAATTGGCTAACCTATTCACCGTCAGCCGAAGCAGTTTTTTGTTTTGTTTGCCGTTTATTTGGTGATTTGAATGGAAAATCGCAAGCATTTTCATTAAAAGGATTCAATAATTGGAATAATTCATTACAAGGCATTTCGAAACATGAAGAGTCTAAGTATCATATGACCAATGAGTTTACATATAAAATGCGTATATATCAAAAATGAACTTACTTTCGAGAAATCTTTTAATAATACAACTAAAATTGAAATTGCGTGTTGTAGAGGTTGTGAAGTTTCTTGCATCACGAGGACTTGCTTTCGTGGTCACGATGAAATTTTGATCAATTTGTGAAGAATTCATCTCCATAATGGCAAAACACGTTAAAAATCACATTGTTTCGGAAATTATAGAATCTCGATATTATTCGTTTAGTGTCGATTCCACTCAGGATGTGAGCCATACAGACCAGTTGTCTTTTTGTGTTCGATATATTCAAAGTAATACCATTTGTAATTATTGGACCTTTGTTAACTAATATATATAATAATAACGCATACAACCGGGAAACGGATTGTTCCAGGCGACTCTGAAACTTGGGAATCTCCTATACTGCCAGGTACCTAATTTAACATTTCATTCTATAACGTTCTATCACGAAATATGTATATATATAAACATTTAATAAAAAAAATAACTAAAATTAGAAAGATCTTACTTATATTCTTTAGTTGATGTACTGCTTCCAAAATTTTCTTCCAGATCAATTCTTTCCTTTCGCATACAATGATTACTTGAACGTTCTGCCGTGTTCCGATAAGCACAAGATATCACAATCCCAATGATTACCATCAAAAAAAGCTTTTTAATTTACGTTCGTTACGATCAATCACGTCACGTGATCCAATTTTTGCAGAAACAATAATCGCAGTGTTATGGACTACGTCGCGATACCCTGACTATTGCAGCCGGTCATATGTATCTTGTTTATAATACACTTGTTGTGCTTTACACAAAATTACAACCAAGTTGAAGTTTGGTTTTAACAAGATTCACCCACAGTAAGAATGATATATATATTCTTTGACAATCTTTATAAGATGGTTTATAATCTTAATCACTAAGTGAACTCTACAATTTTTTTCCAATTTTATTTTATGGTTTTTTTTTTGTTTTAAAAGTTAAAACCAACCAGATACTTTCGTTCCGTATTCAGAAAGAAATGGAATGAATTTTATGTTTTTTTTTTTTTGAAAATTAAAAACTCTAAAAATATTTGTTTGAAGAACAAATATGGAATGGCATTTACATCAAATTTTCTTTAAAACATCGACTTCATTCCAAAAAACAACAATGTGATTTTTTTGTTTGACATCTTCTAATGTCATCGTGTAATACCGAGATTCAGCAAAAGTTAGGAACGACATCTGTTCGTTAGAATTGGAACGTTCGTTTATTTTTTCAGTATATTCGAAATTTAACTAGCCGTTAAGTATTAGAAAATTTTAAAATGATTATTAATGTAAAAAAATGAACTGAAACTAATGAAATACATTTTTATTGAATTAGAAAAAGAAGATGAATTGGTTTTATTATTGTTTAGGCGAATATAACGGACGTTACACCGTGAATTCAAGGTAAAAAAACCAAGATATTTACCCTTGAAATCACAAAAACGTCGTCACCCCCTCTACGTCAGAAACCATCGAACTACTTCCCACACTAATCTGTATCTGGGATCGAGATACCCACAGTCACTGGCGTCAAGACCGATGACCGGTTCCTACACTCATGAGGTCCCTAGGAACTTCACTGAGTACTGAGACCGACCATCCATCCGAACGTCAGCACTATGGACACCCCGATACAACCAGTAAGTATGACACTGAAGATGTGAACCCCAGAGACGACAATCAGCCAGAGGAACGACCCTACCTAACAAAAGACATCATTCCCTGATGTCTTTCGCGTGATGGACTCCAAGACTCTTGCCGCTCATATCTATGCACCCGTAGAGTACATTTCCAATCTTAGTTTTAATCATTGCAGGTAAGAACTTTGGAGCCAATTTTGCCGAGAACTTTTTTGTAGCGTCACTCAAATGATGTTGCCGTACAAACACCCGTTGTTGTGGTTGAAAAGTCCGTAGTTTTGATCGCAGATTATACTGATGTTGCGACTTTTTGAAGGCTGCTTTTAAATTTTGTTGAACCCGGTTCCTGAGCAGAGTCAAATGATCAGAGCGTTCTATTTCCTCACCAGCATCTTCACCAAGCTTGTGTAGTGATCTCAACAAATGGTAAGTATTCCCATCCGATATTGGATGTTGACCAAATAGTAAATAGTACGGTGAGTACTTGGTAGCAGAATGTACTGCAGCCCGCAGTGCATATGCGATTTCACCAATTTGTGAGTCCCACTTGGTATGTTGACCTTTTATAAACGCTCGAATTGCTGCTAGAACTGACCTGTTCACCCGCTCTGACGCGTTGCTTTGAGGACTATAGACACCGGTCCTAATGTGTTTAATGCCGAAATCTGACAAAAGACTTTGAAAGTTCCTACTAGTGAACTGTTTGCCATTGTCACTGTGTAGAAACTCTGGTACCCCATATGTAAGAAACACTTCATTCCTTAGAAAAGCATTCACCTTCGGTGAAGTTGCGTTTCTAAGTGGTTTCAGTAGTACAAACTTCGTAGCATGATCCAGAACTATCAATAACATCGTATTCCCAAGTGTAGAACGAGGGTACGGTCCCAAAAAATCTATATAGACTCTCTGCCATGGACGTGCTGTTTCGAATTGATATTGCATCGGAGGACGCAATATCTGATTCGTGGCTTTTGTTTGTTTACATGTGTCGCAGGACACAACATAGTTGTGTACCTGTGACGCCATGCCCGGCCAATAATAAAGACGTCGAAGTAATTCTAAAGTCTTTTTAACATCTCCATGAGCAGCAGTACTATTATCGTGATGTTTCTGAATCATGTTGGAAGTCATCGGTTTTGGTATCCAGAGTTTCCACACAGGAACATCGTTGGGTATTGCATCAGGTCTTGGCTCAATACGTATGTATAGCTTATCATCCACGACTTTAACTGATGGGAAGTCCTTAGGAGATGATTGAACTTTAGCTATCATATCCGTATATTCGTTGTGCCGATAACCTTCATTGTCGATTTTAATTTCATTAATGTGATGTACTAATGCTTCCGTCAATTCTTCGTGTGTATCGTCATAAAGACGAGATAGAGCATCAGGGACTATATTTTGGGTACCTTTCTGGTGGACAATGGTAAAATCCATATGTTGGAGTTTTAGGCTCCACCTAGCCAGACGACCACTCAAGTCTTTCTGTGACATAAGCCACTTCAAACTTGAGTGATCAGTCACAATCGTAAAACGGTGACCTTCAACATAGCCCCTGAATTTCTTCACACTCAGAATTGCCGCAAGACATTCAAGCTCAGAAACCGAATAATTTCTCTGAGCTTTATTTAATTTCTTCGACATGAAGGCTATCGGACACTCTTGTCCGTCAGTATCAACCTGATACAACACACTACCTATCCCTGTCAGACTCGCATCGCATCTAATAAAGAACTCTTTATTATAATCAGGGTTAATTAATACCGGTGCTGTAGTCAGCAATCTTTTTAAATTTTCAAAAGCAGCTTTTGCTTCCAATGTCCATTTCAATTTCCCCGAACTCTTCTTTAATAAATCTGTAATTGGTGATACCACGCTTGCATAATTTGGTATGAAACGTTGGTACCAACCAGCCATTCCCAATAATCTCCGTATTTGTTTCCCTGTTGACGGAGCTGGATACTCAGCAACAGCTCTTACCTTGTCAGGGTCTGTTCGAAGACCATCTTCACCAACCAAAAATCCCAAGTATTTCACCTCTCTCAGAACAAATTTACTTTTCTTGAGGTTTATTGTTAACCCAGCCGCTCTTAACAATGAAGAGACTTTGGACAGCAATTCCATATGTTCCTGGAACGTGGAAGAGACTACCAATAGATCATCTAAATAAACAAAGACATTTTCGTTGTATTGATGTGGTATCACTTTGTGCATTAGCCGACACATTGTCTGGGGAGCATTGCACAATCCAAAGGGCATAACCCGGAATTGATACAATGGACGACCAGGCACTGTGAAGGCTGTCTTGTCTCTAGATGCTTCTGCCAGAGGAATCTGCCAGAAAGCATCTTTGAGATCAATACTTGAAATGTACTTTGTGCTATTTAGACGACCTAGTAGGCCATCAATCAAGGGAAGTGGGTAAGCGTCCTTTTTCGTTAGTGAATTGACACGACGGCTATCAATACATAATCTGTTTTTACCAGATTCTTTTTGTACCAAAACCACTAGCGAGCACCAAGAACTGTTACTCTCTTCGATCACGCCCATTTGAAGCATTCGGTCGAGTTCGGCATAAACCTTTAGTTGAACAGCCGGCGATGTGGGATAGTGCCTCTGTTTAACAGGTGCACTATCACCAACATCGATGACATGTTCAACCAAAGAAGTCTTTCCGAGCCCGGACACTTCAAATGACGGGAAAGAATCCTTGATCATATCCAGTTCATGTTGCTGATCAGTGGTGAGGTTATGTATATTTAAAGTTATTGGCTCTGTACGAGTCAGTTCACTAACAAAAGAAGGAACAATACCAAATTTCTCCCAGAAATCTATGCCCAGGTAGAGCTCTTCTCGTAAACCAGGGACTATATGGAACCGCATTGGTTTAGTGGAGCCATTCACAGTTATTGGAACTTCTATGTAACCCAAAATTTTATTTGCAGTACCATCCGCCGTACGAATACACGAAGTGTACTTACGGTAGGTTGAACCTGATGATTCCAATAATTCCAAGGAATTTCTTCCAAGTATAGTGATTGACGCTCCACTATCCAATAATCCTGCGATATTTTTGTCCAAAATCCTTATTGTCAATCGCGGCCGAGGATCCTTTGTTTCTGTAAGGATAGATGAAACACAAGCTTTGCGAAATAATTTCCTCATCCTCCAATATCTGATGTTACGTTCAAGACGTCTAAAATACGTTCGATGTAATGATGGGAAATTAAATGTATTCGATGATTTTATTCGGGTTTCGTTGGTGGTTGCCGATCGTCCTGCGTTCCTACATCTCTCGTCGATTTTTTCGGGCTCATTGGATGTTGAACCGAGGGTACCATCCCCGAAGCATGTACTCTTGGACGGTAGTTTAACGACGGGTGACAATATGAACAATTTGCATAAATTACATCCGGCTTGTTACATTTCCAACAATACAACTTAATTCTATTCTTAGAGCACTCAGGAGC
Organism: Diogma glabrata; assembly: GCA_963693315.1. Lineage (NCBI taxonomy): Eukaryota > Metazoa > Arthropoda > Insecta > Diptera > Cylindrotomidae > Diogma > Diogma glabrata. Next base: position 74,334,486 of record OY856187.1, read on the forward strand.
TCGATGACCATTTACTCCACATCTGAAACATACTATTGGTTGTCTGGATATTGATGGACCAGGTTGAATGTTATCCGATGTTATGCCAGGTTGCTGCAATATCCGTCTCTGTGTTGAATCCACCGCTTCAATATATCCATGTTGTTCTGGTTCAACTTCCACCTCATAATCATCCATCTGCTGTAACTCGCTAATTCTTAAATTTGATGTTCTGGTCGGAACTGGTGTGGACCACAAACGTTCAAACTTCTGACATAAAGTCCGAAGTTCATCCATTGAATGTATTGTTGCTGCAAGTGTAGCATTTTTGAGCTCCACTCAGTCCCTCCCGAGCAATCTCTAGCATTTCACGGTCAGCAAATGGACGTGCTAAGCGACGGTTTAACGAACCAATCTCCACCAGGTACTCGTACACGCTCTCCTTTGACTTTTGTTTGCGGTTCAGAAGAACTCGCAAGATCGCCTTATCATCAGTGAGCGTACCGAAGGTTTGTAGGAGTCCTTCCCTTAACACTGGATAGGTCACCACCTCATATTCATGAGTTAAATTCAGATAGTATCGGTCGGCAGCCCCCTTGAGATACGGTGGAACGATAGACCTAAGGTCGTCCCAATTCACACGGTCCCTCCTGGCAGCCGCCTCAACTCTGTGAACAAACTCATGAACATCAGGAGAGTGACCATCTCCTGTGAAGGTTGGAACCCAATTTGAGTCATAACGACTCAAATTGTTCCCACGAACCCCTCGGTACTCCACTGGTGCTAACGCTGGAGCCGCGTCACGCCATACCTGAGGAGGTTGGTTGTACGGTGGTGGTGCTGTTAGTGGAACTGGTGGATATACTGGTAGTGGTTGTACCTGCGGTACTGATGAACGATTTAACGATTGTTGTTGTACCAATGCTGGATTGTTGTGTAAGTGTTCAGCTTGGAATGTTGGACCCAATTGTGGTATTGCAAAGTCCTCTGCCCTCAAGCCCGATTGCTGGAAATAAGCCGGTGGTGCTTGATCTGACCGTCTCTGTTGTTGCTGGTTTGGACGATTCAGACTATGTATTGTTTCCGATATTGGCCGTACTGGGATCGGTGTGGATCTCTCATCTGGTTGAAAAGCAAGTGAAGCAGATGGAGCAGATGATACTCCTGGTTTACTCTGCATAATTGGACGTGTTGACAACGATCCTATTATATTCCAAGCGCGTGACAATTGTGAGATAGCGTAGGTGCGGGCTTCTTGCAAGTCATTGCGAGGACCCAACCTATTCATCCTACCCGTGTAATGTAACACTCGATTCGCCAAACCATCTAAGAAGGTCTGATCAATCGGTGACTGAAGTCGTCGTACTTGATTTAAAATAAGTTGTGCTGCCTGCACCACCATTTGAGATTCCTCTATCAAATCTCTCGCATGAGACACTGTTATTGGAACTGACCCATGATCTACATGGTTTCGCAGTTCCTCTGCCCAATCGGCCCCCCCGAAGTTCTCACCCCGAACCAAACATTCGACCTGCAGTTCGGTGGGTTCCAGACCATAGAACGGATGGTCAACGTCTAGTTGGTTTGACATTTTGATGGTTAAACCCGTAAAATTATAAACTCGCAAACAACAACAATACTAAAACCAATTCCCAACAAAAAAAAATGTAGTTAGTACGCTGTAAATGTAAAAATAATGAAAAACGCAAAAACGAAAAAAAACAACGAACGCTCAATTCGAAAACACAAAAGTTTTTGCAAAAACAAAATTTCGTAAAAGAACAAAAAAAAGACCACTGTCGTACCCAATCTTTGCTTCACCTTTCACAAAAATTTCTAAAATACTGTGTATAAAAATATAATTTATTTATTTAATTTCAGATATGCTGAAATTTCAGAATTAATTATATACCTAAAATTATTTATTGACGATAGCACCCCTAAAAATATTTATTTATTTTTAAAAAAAATTGAAAAATAAAAAATATTGAAAAGAATGTTTATTTATCGGATGCACCGTCTTAACTTCGAAATATTTATTTATTTTTTTTTTTAAAAAACAAAGAATATTTATTTATATCTTGATGTAATTTGCTTAGTTAAGAAAATTTTATTTATTTAGCTACCTAAAATTATTTAATTCTAAAAAAAATTATTTTATTTAATAAAAATTATTTATTTAATTTTTTTGAAAAATTTGTTTGATTTATTTTATTTTTATTTAATAAGATAAGAGATTCCCAAAATCAAGATTCGTCTGGAGACAATATAAAAAGTAAGTATGGTACAATATCCATTTTGTTTAAATCTGAATTCCCGCGTTCGCGAGCCCACTCCAACAATGCATGTGAGAACTGACTAGAAAAGCCCCTAACGACCAGATTCTACCGAACAGTTTCTCCCCAACCTAATAAAACAATCACAACTGTCACGATTAGACCTCAGGTCCATTTCTACTGACCCAGTTGTGCTTGTTTAACCTACAAATAAATTACAACTAAACCTAATGCGAAAGTTGAAGAACGCTCCCGAGCACCAGACTTCAAAACCTAAACTCCATGAAAAACTGTCTATTGTAAAGCTAAATGGAAAAATGGAAAAGTTTTTGAATTTGTATGAGGTGAAGCCTCTGATCCTGAAAGCAAAGTATAATTGGTTCTTCTCTTCATTACACCGAAGAAGCCTCTGAGCAAAGAATGGTACTACTGGTTTGCACCTAAGTACAAACACAGCAACACCACTCCTCGTCCCTGAGAACTTCCTCGCCGAATGAAGAGAAGAAACCAATGTTCTTCGATCGCATAGCCCCGATGGCTATAGGCGACCTAAGAACGTCATCATCGTTAAGGGGAGAAGCTCCATGGATGGCTTGTTAGGCCTACCGCTGAGAAAGAGAATTTTATTTAAACCCTAATACACGAAAACAAAAAAAAAATATTTACAAACATATGTACATGGTAGCATAAAAAAATTTCAAAAAAAACTGCTTCCCCAAAACGGTTTTTTTTTCCAAATTAAAAAAAATAGATTATTTTTCCAAATGACAGCCCAAAAAAAAACAATCCCCAAAAAAAAATTGCTGTCCCTAAACGGTTTTTTTTTCAAATTAAAAAACAATTAGTTCTTTTAACTAATCCTGCAGTCAGGGACAGGAGCCACCTGTGGACCAATCCACTCCTCTACCTGTCGCGTGGTCGGTGAGATGGAACCCCCCTCGGCCATTTCCACCGCTTGAGTATCCTTGGTCGAGGAAGACTCCATCTCCACGACCAAGCGACTCTCTTCCTCCCTCTTCTTATTCCTCTCCCTCTTCTTCAGGGTCGATTTCCGATTCCTACTGATCCTCCTCCTTTCACGCCAGCCCACATTCGGCTCTGACAGAGGGAGATCCTGGATCAGCTGTTCCAGGAGGTCTCCAACTATCTGTTCCGAATGTGGATCTGGCTCACCTCGATCCCCAGGTCTCGTTCTCTGTAGAACAGGTCTGTAGACCCGTCCTACCTCCTTCTCCCTATTTCCCCTTCTTATAATCTGGACCCCGTTGAAGAGGGACCGAACCGCTACCACGTCTTCACCATTGAAGCTCCTCTGCCCCTGTTGTCTTTTACAATACATTATTGAATTAGAATTAGAATACTTTAGAATTAGAATTACATCAGATTTTAAATATTCTGCGATTTTTCATAAAAATGCCATAAATTAAGGAAAGCAATTAATAAGAACTTCAAAGACTAAAAAAAATTAATGGCGATAGCAGAATACAATTTTTCTCAAATCTATTTAAACTTATTTGTTTTTCCAGGTAAATATTTATATATTCAGAATTAAAACCAATCATTTGAATTCGCTATTACCACAAACATTGTAATTCTAAAATCTAATTATTTCCATACAGCATAGTATCAAGTAGTAAATTTCTAATATTATTAAAATTTATAATAACTAAACGAATTATTCAAAACAAATTCCAATTTTAAACTTCCTTACACACATATACCTTTATCCCGGAATTCATATATTTAATATATATATACAAAAAAAAATATATGTATATAAGAAACCAAACTGGTTTATAAATTGCGCCAGGAATATGTACAATCATAAAACAAAAATTATCACAAAAACCAAAAACTGGTTTTTATCACCGTTATTCACGGTACCAAACCAAAATCACAAAAAAAATTCACCAGGTTTTTGGTTCGGCGTCACTTCTTATAATTATTGGACCTTTGTTAACTAATATATATAATAATAACGCATACAACCGGGAAACGGATTGTTCCAGGCGACTCTGAAACTTGGGAATCTCCTATACTGCCAGGTACCTAATTTAACATTTCATTCTATAACGTTCTATCACGAAATATGTATATATATAAACATTTAATAAAAAAAATAACTAAAATTAGAAAGATCTTACTTATATTCTTTAGTTGATGTACTGCTTCCAAAATTTTCTTCCAGATCAATTCTTTCCTTTCGCATACAATGATTACATGAACGTTCTGCCGTGTTCCGATAAGCACAAGATATCACAATCCCAATGATTACCATCAAAAAAAGCTTTTTAATTTACGTTCGTTACGATCAATCACGTCACGTGATCCAATTTTTGCAGAAACAATAATCGCAGTGTTATGGACTACGTCGCGATACCCTGACTATTGCAGCCGGTCATATGTATCTTGTTTATAATACACTTGTTGTGCTTTTCCAATTGCAAAGAAAAGAATTTTATTGTATACTTTCTGATTTGAAAACATTCATATAATTTTATTGATAATATGTGCGGTAACTTTACACAAAATTACAACCAAGTTGAAGTTTGGTTTTAACAAGATTCACCCACAATAAGAATGATATATATATTCTTTGACAATCTTTATAAGATGGTTTATAATCTTAATCACTAAGTGAACTCTACAATTTTTTTCCAATTTTATTTTATGGTTTTTTTTTTGTTTTAAAAGTTAAAACCAACCAGATACTTTCGTTCCGTATTCAGAAAGAAATGGAATGAATTTTATGTTTTTTTGTTTTGAAAATTAAAAACTCTAAAAACACTTGTTTGAAGAACAAATATGGAGTGGCATTTACATCAAATTTTCTTTAAAACATCGACTTCATTCCAAAAAACAACAATGTGATTTTTATGTTTGACATCTTCTAATGTCATCGTGTAATACCGAGATTCAGCAAAAGTTAGGAACGACATCTGTTCGTTAGAATTGGAACGTTCGTTTATTTTTTCAGTATATTCGAAATTTAACTAGCCGTTAAGTATTAGAAAATTTTAAAATGATTATTAATGTAAAAAAATGAACTGAAACTAATGAAATACATTTTTATTGAATTAGAAAAAGAAGATGAATTGGTTTTATTATTGTTTAGGCGAATATAACGGACGTTACACATTTGTGAACGATTTATTTCATTTATTGAAATCGAATTATCTTTTTGACATCATTATGAAATTCCACAATGAAAACGAAATAAACATTGATAATTGTAGAGGCCAGTCATATGACAACGCTTACAATATGGCAGGTATTTATGGTGGTCTACAAAGATTGATTCGTCAAACAAATGAAACAGCAATTTCTGTCCCTTGCTCTGCGCATTCATTAAATTTAGTCGGTAAAAATAGTGTTTCTGGCAATACTGATGCAACTACGTTTTTTGATATGGTTGAAAAACTTTATGGATTTTTTGTATATTCCCCTTTTCGATGGAATCGATTACAAGAACAATTAACCGAAAATAGCGGATGCCGGATACATGTTAAAGAGGGCAAATAGAACGAGATGGTCAGCTAGGTACGAATCAGTTCACGCTTTACATTCTTGTTATTTAAAAGTGTTGTATGTTTTAAAATCTTTTCTAATACATGAGGAAAGCTTCAGTGATGATAACAAAGCGGTGGTAACAAGTTTCATAAAAAAACTATGTGAATTCGAAAATATTTTGATGCTTGTCCTCTGGAAAAGTGTACTAACCATAAGTTTAATTTTGTGAATCGAGCATTACAAAAATCTAATTTAACTGTCTCGGTGACAAAAAATCTGTTTGATTCAATAGTTACAGATTTGGAAAATAAAGATTACAACAAAATTTTTGATGAAGCCTGTCAGCTATTAAATTCTGTTCCATCTAATATTCAAACTGTAAACAATATTCAAACTCGCTCAACGTCACAAACACTCTGTCCAGAGGAACAAAAAGACCACCTTGAAAATCGTTGTTCAAGCCAATTATAACGGCTTTGCTTTTCAATCTCAGAGAGCGTGCTAAAGTTTATGAAGATCTAGATAGCCAGTGCTCGTTTATGATACGTCTAAATTTAATGAGTGATGAAGAGATTTCTAATTCTTGCAAAGCAATAAGCGCAAAATATTCTAAAGATCTCAATGCAAATCAATGGATTGACGAATGTCAATTTGCCAAAAATTATTTCACATTTGAGAATCGATGTACAAAACAATGTTCAATGATAATCTTTCCACCACTTTTCCGAATATCAATATTTTATTACGAATGTTTTTGTGCATGTTTGTCACTACTCACTAATGTTATAGATGAACGATTTTCAAAACTGAAGTTAATCAAAAGTTATTTGCGTAATACTATGAGTAATGATCGTTTGAACGATTTATCCATTCTTTCTATTGAAAATAAAATTTTGGACGAAATTAAATTCGATGAAATTATAGACACTTAAGTACAGAAAAAATGTAATTTTAATGCCTGAAAATAAATATATTTCAAACTTGTCTGGTTTCAGTTTTTTTTTTGCTTATGCTTGGGGCACCTGAATCGCGGAGCCCTGGTGCGGTTGCCTAAAAACTTGTATGATAATCCGCCACTGATATATATATATATATATATATATATATATATATATATATATATATATATATATATATATATATATATCTATATATATATATATATATATATATATATATATATATATATATATATATATATATATATATATATATATATATATATATATATATATATATATATATATATATATATATATATATATATATATATATATATATATATATATATATATATATATATATATATATATATATATATATATATATATATATATATATATATATATATATATATACATATAAAAATTACATGTATGTTTGCAGCACTAAAACTAAAGAACCCGTGAGCCAAATTTAATAATATTCTACATGTAGGATATATGAGTTGAGAGAATGGTTTTTGTTTAGGTTTGGTACCGGTAGGTGTCGCTGGTGGCGCAATTTTTCAATGTCTCGTATTTATGGTCGAGTGATGTTGAAATTTGGGATTTTTTTTTTTTAATGATAAATAACATGTTTAAAAAATTAGCCTAGAGTCAATAACTCAAGTTATTGAAAAAAATTGAATTTTTGTTTGTTTGTTCGAATTTGATCATCTCCGAAACCACTGCACCTATTCGAAAAAATCTTTCACTATTTGAAAGGTACATTATTCCAAATGGACATAGGCTGTATATTATGTATATAAATGAAACCGCTAGGCTCTTATAATTAACTTAAGGGGTTTGGCCTTAATTATTTGAATTGGGTTTTATACTTTTGGTTTGCTTTGATCAATGTTTTTTACATTGAACATAATTTTATGAAATTGAAAAATGAAAGTATAATCTGACAAACAGTTACGTTTATATATCAAAATTATATATATTGGAATTTAACACATCATGATCTTACAAATTATTTTATCTACACCAAATATGTTGTTGGTATGCAATTATATGTAATACATGTTTCCAAAATTAAGTAAAAATAGTTGATAACATCGATTATATTGATTTAAAGCTCAAAATTACGAAATAGAATTCGCACAAATACTATACGAAAAAGCATAGCTTATGTATAATCAAAAACGGATGGCAATCATGATGAACAAACTAAGTAAAAATAATGGCACGTTTGCAATAGTGATTTGCAAACGGTAACAATGCATTAATACCAATAAATTTAATATATCTTCCAGCCCGGAGAAACATATGAAAATTTAAAATTTTGGATCTATGTGTGTGACAACCCTGCCTACTTTAGTACCTGCTACTGGCAAATCAGTTAACGTGAGATATCGTATACCACTGATGATAGCAGTAAGATATCACTGATATAAGGGGATAAGTGATATTTTAGGGGTGCTGGCGGATGAAATTTTTTCAATCAACGATAGCACACTTAGTCTTATAGTTATGGAATATTCTTTGACGATGACAAGCCATTTTTTTAATAAAATATATGTGTTGGGTAGCAGGAATTACAATGTATGTCACAACAACACTTAAGAACCTTTTAAGAATAAGGTCTAACAACAACATGCTTCTAAGGTGTTTATATATGCTGGATTGAGGAAAACAATGCGTTACATGATCTTGATATATGCTTCTAGCACTAGGATGATTAGTAACCCAATTTTAGTTTTGTTCCTGCAAATTTGAAAAAAAAAGTATTTTTATTTTTATTTCCTTCATCCTATTATGAAATATTGCCCTATGTCGTACATTATTACGTGAAAGGATTTTGTGTTTGGTTTTCTATTCTTTAAACAGTGTTGCGATTATGGCAAATTGTGAGTTTAAAACTTCGAAATTATTTCACCAATAAAAATTGGTTAAAAAATTATTTTGTCAGCAAAATTTTATTTGAAAGGAACCGTTTGTTATTCGATATTCAAAATTGAAAATTTCGAATTTTCAATTGTATGCAAAAACCAAAACCACAGCTTGACGTCACAATTTGTGACGTCAATTTGAAAAAAAAAATAGAAATTTGCGTCCATCACCGTCTTAAAAAACATGATGGTGTAGAGGAACCTAGGTCTTAAAAGGTTTTTATGTGTTGTTGTGACCCACATTGTAATTATAAATATGTCAAAGACTTCGAAATTGTATAATTGAAATTGAAATACGTTGAAATGGACATTGTTCTGTGGAGCCACAATTTTAAATGGAATATTCGAACCGGAAGATGTAGTGTTGCCACGTATTCCAATGATTTCAATAGATATGGCATTTGAATTCAAACGTTTAGTTTCCAGTACAACTCGCTTTTGCCATGACCATCAACAAATCACAAGGACAGTTACACCAAGTATGTGGACTAGATTTGGAGAATCTGTGTTTCTCACATGGACAACTGTATGTGACAGACGCGTTAGGAAAACCATTCCCTAAATATAAAGAATGCCACCTAAACTAAAAGGAAAAATACACACTACCATTGTTAGACCTGCACTTACATATGGTGCAAAATGTTGGACTATGTACCACAAGTTCATACAAGATCTTACAACTGCCGAAATGAAAATGTGTAGAATGTCTCTAGGTGTAACAAAGTTTGACCATATTGAAAATGCAAAAATAAGAGGATCTCTGCAGATAAAAGAATCAATTGCTGGAAAAGTAAAACTTGAAAGAACTAATTGGTTTGAAAAAGTCTATAATCAAAATGAGCAACATGTTACCAAGAAAGTAATGAGCATGAATATTCCATATATTAGAAAACGAGGTACCAAAACATGATTGGTTAGGACAAATGAATGATCAACAAAGAAAGTATGGATTAACTCAAACTGAACGTGAAGAACGACAAAATTCAAGAATGACACTGCGATTCAAGAGAAGAGATTAATACAATATTTTAAATATATGTAGTATATAAAATAAATTATAATGTTTTATGTATGTTGCTAACCCTGGAGGTTTATAAACCAAAAAAAACAGGATTTTTTGTAATATTAGTCATTATAAAATATACGATATGAGATATAAAGATAGCGACCGGCATTCTCACGGTCGCAATTGTTGAGGTAGATCAAAAAAATGTACATGTACAGGAAATGTACATGTACAGCATGTGTGTTCTATTAATGGACAAGTTCGTGAATTAACAAACAAAATCCGACACGTGGTTAAGAAACTAGACCTTTTTTTTAAAAAAAATTGATTTCTTAAAACCGTTATAACGGCCGTTTGGAAAATAATATTTTTAAAAAAATAACCAGTTTGGAATCTTTGGAATCTTTTTATTCAATTTATTTTAAAAATAAACCTCTGCAGTTACAGGTTCCTAAATGAGCGGCTCCAACAAAAAAGTTTGCAAAAAAAAATTTTTTTTTTGAAACAACTGGCACACTCACGGTCGTATTTGTAGAGCCAGACCAAAAAACCTTTTCTAAAAATGTGTGTCTTGGACAACTTTGTAAATCAGCCAAACCCGACACATAGTTAAGAAACTAGAGGCTTTATATTCGAAAAAAATATGTTTTTTAGAACCGTTATAACGGCCGTTTGGATATTAATAGTTTTAAAAACTTCATAAATTTAGAATCTTTGAAACCTTTTTTATCAATTTATTTCATAAAATAGACCTCTGCACTTGGAGGTTTCTGAGTGAGCGGCTCCAACGAAAAAGCTTGTAAAACACAAAATGCGTTTGAATCAACCGGCACTCTCACGGTCGCATTTGTGGAGCCAGATCAAAAAACTTTTTTTAAAAATAAGTGTTTTTTTAATATCTTAGACAAGGTCGTAAATCAGCAAAATCTAACACATGGTTAAGAAACTAGAGGCTTTATACTAGAAAAAAATTGGTTTTTAAATCCGTTATAACGGTCGTTTGGATACTAATATTTTTAAAAACTTCATAAATTTAGAATCTGTGGAAACATTTTAATGTGTTTCTTATAAATACAAACCTCTGCAGTTAGAGGTTTTTGACTCGTCGGCTCCAACAAAAAAGTTTGCGACAATGCTCAACAACAACAATTTGCAAAAACCTTATAACAGTTAATGAAAAAAAAAATAGAAAAATTTGAATAGAAGAAACTAATTTTTCTTTCTTAGAAATAAACTACTTTGATATTTTGCAGTAATTGCACGACATATGATAGAGAGTAGGTTTGCCGTGTGTTTTTCATAGTGTCATAAATTGGCACACATATGTTCTGTGGTTGATTTGATATTTGTTTGCTGCAAATTGGATAGATGTAGTTTTGCTTATATGTAGCTAATTTTCTTTTTAAAATTTGTTCGATATCTGTTTGTAATTAGTTTTTTTTTGTTTAAACTAATCTGATACATCAGATTCTACTTGTACACAAAACTGTCTGATATCGAAATCTATCTATTTCTAGTGGACATCTTGCCGCTCGGCCGCTCGGACTCGAAAACGGCTCGTTCGATTTGAATGATTTAAATTATATTCTATTAAAGAAAATCTAGAAAAACTGTATTTCTTATGTATATTCACTGATTTCTCGAAAACGGCTGATTCGATTTGGATAATTTAAATTGTACTCTATTAAGGTACATTCTGAAGTGGTCCGATATTTTTCTATGACTTGAAAAACGCCGTTTTTCAGAAAATTGGAAAAAACTATATTTTTTATGTATTTTCACCGATTCCTTCAAAACAGCTTATACTATTTGAATAGTTTGAGATGTAATAGAGATGCATTGATATAGATGCCGAGGTGGTTCCTATATATATTTCCATGATAGGAAATATTCCGTTTTTTACTAGATATTTCCATTGATTACTAGATTTTCATTGATTTGCGGAATTTTAAGTTATTACTTCAAAAACGCTTTCTTAACCGACATTTGATTTTAATTTTATACACTGAAAATGAAAAAATAAAAAACTTTTAAAAAAAAATAGAACCGACTTTAGAAAAAAACACGAAAAAGTGACGAATAACTCAATTGTGGCTTTTAGAGACAAAAATACAGCTATCTTTTTATTTATTTAATTTAGTTATATCTTACTACAGCCAAAAAATTAAGCCTTTAAACAAAATTATCATATTATAGAAGTTATTATTGTAGTACATAACTCTTCCAAGTCAGTGCCACTGCCACGTTGACAAAAATTGACTAATATGTCTCTGGCTTGGCACCGACATCCAATCTTTTGATGTATTCGAGTATTCAACACTGCGCTATATTTTGTAATTTAAAAGAAAGCCAATCGCCCAATAGGAAGGGCCATAGTTAACAAACGACTTGGGCCAACTCCGGCCTAGCATATATGGGGCAAATTTAGTTGGCCAAAGTTAAGATCAACTATGTTTTGCCAAACTTTAACCAAAGTATTCTGAAACACACTTGGCCCAATAATGTTTCGGCAATCCTTGTTTTGTCATAGTTAGATCATACTTGGCCAAACATATTTTAGTCAAGCAATGTCTTCTCGACAATTTACCATATATGGGCCAATCATGTATTGCCAGACATTGTTTACTCTTAGTTATACCAAAGTTAGCCGAATGAAGTTTAATCGTACGCTTTTTTAATTTAACCATACTTGGGCCAATAATCGTTTGCCATTCCTTATATTCACTGAGTTGAACCATACTGGACCAATTATGTGTTCCCAAGCTTTCCTTACCAAAGATATAAAAACATTGTAAAAAGTTTCAATAGGTTTTATATTCCATTAAAGTTTATGTTATAATTAAACCTTTCGTATCACACCAGAGCAACTGTAGCGGCCCATCCCCTTACGGTTCAAATAATTAGGTGTAGAACTGTAGCCCTACAACTTGACTTTTTCAATAGAGTCTCACATGTGCGGAAGGCATTCCTTCGCGGGTTTTCCCTGATGACTTTAATCCTCAAAGGTTTAAAGTTGGCGTACAAAAATTCCTCAGAGAAACTTAATTTGCATTCCATTCATGAAAATCGAATTAATTGTAGGCTGTAGGGATTTCAAAAAAATTATTTGACTGCAAAAGACAAACCGGAAGTTGGTGTGCAGAGATATTGAAAACCCTACTAAAACCTTTTATACCAAGTTTCAATAAGATTGAAAGCCAGGATTAAAAATCCAGGATTCCAGCTTACAGATGTTTGGGAGACCAACCGCAATTTTGTCCATTTTGAAATAAATCCAGATCTTTCATTTTTGAGTAAACCTGGGTCATACACCAAAGTTTCATCATGATCCTATGCGGTTTTGTCAAACACCCACCCACAGACATACACCTTTTTTATTGGCTATTTAGATAGAGGATAAGGATAGAGCAAAACAAAAGATAAAACAAAATTTGGGATATGTTGGGTTTTTCTTTTAGGATAGATTGTATTACTTCACACAATTGACATTGTGGTGAAGATAAATTTCATATATATCTTGAATAATATTTGCGTTAGTGCTTCTCATTGGGAACATTTACCTTAGCACTCGGCGGAAAAATATTTACCTTCTCTGAATTTCACAAAATATTCGCCGTTTTTAAAAACATTCAATATTTTTGTATCAATTTGTTATCAACTTTTCTTCATTTCATACCGTTATTCATTATTATGTATATAGTCCAGTAAATAAAGGTCGAAAAAGATCAAAAGCTCGCAAAAATCCTGTCACGGACGGGACCTGGCGGAAATTGTTGGTCTTACCGAGTACTTTGACGTGAGAAAAATTACCTTGGGGTTCCGACCCTGTGAGCCTGGAAAATGGCCCTCAAAGTGTCAGAAGTAGTTTCCGGGCCATATCTCCGGAAAAATGGCAGTTAGGGCATTCCTGTTTAGCCAGAAATGAAGGTGAGCTAATTATCTACAGAAATGGTCCTAATCATTTTTTTCGCAACATTGATACTTTTTGCAAAAACGGGTAGTGAAAAATTGTCAAATTTGAGACCATGTAAAAACGCCAGATTCTCATCAAATTTGAGAACTGAGGGCTTGGAAATACCCACAGCTCCATGTTTTGGCCTGAAAAATTTGACCTGCAAATGACAATGGCTTTCTCGTTGAATTTGCGAAATTATCGCGGCCATATAGGAGCATAGGAAGGATCAGTCACACACAAATTTAAATTATACATGTACTAATTTGTTATGTCGCTGTAAATGCGTTATATGTTGTCGATTTCTAATTTAATAATTTATAATAAATGACGTTTTTATTCGCCTACATATTAAAGTGTTACTTTATTACTGTGATTTACGGCCTAAAAGTGTCACTTTTTAACTATTTATTTTGTTGTCATAGCTACGTCCAAAAAAGTAAAAAGCATTTGCATTTGTTTAAATTCTATGAAAAATAAAATTTTTTATCAAAGCAACCCTTAAATTCAAAATTTCATTATCCAATTAAAATAGTTGTTATCATTTGTTGTCATAGCTACACAATAATTTGAAAAAAATAATTAATATTTTGTCAAAGGTTACTTGTTCCACATATTTTTATTTTAAAAATTTATGAAAATTTATAATTTACTAGACATTCTAAGCTACAAATTGGTGTAACTTATGAGGCACTTTAATAGACAATAAATTTTTTATTAATGATTTTCCGCGGACTTCCCGAAACTCCATGAAAGTCCTCAAAATGGAAATTAATAAATTCCCTTTTGTTTAAAAGTGCGAGAAAGCCACTGTGGCAAACTTTCTGAGATGTTTCAAGACCCCCACAGGTACAATAATCAAGAAAGAAACATATAAGAACACAATTTTTAAAAAAAATATGAATCAATTTAAAACAGCGTCAGAAAACCGGATAAAAAGAAACTTTGACCGCCGTTTGCACTCGCTTACAAACGTGATAACAGGAATTTTATCACTGGATGTGACAGGTACGGGTTTTCTCTTTCACATGAATTTTGAATCATCGAAAAATATTGAAATTTGACCGAGTTATCCGCTAATTTGTCCGCCGCTCCTTAGTAAATACGTGTAAAGCGGCGTTCTGGCTCCATGATGAAGAGAAAAATGCAGGACAAGGTTCGAGTCCGTTATCTCGGAAACTATCGGGCTTACGATAAAAATGATTAGGACCATTTCTGTAGATAATTAGCTCACCTTCATTTCTAGCTAAACAGGAATACCCTAACTGCCATATTTCCGGAGATATGGCCCGGAAACTGCTTCTGACACTTTGAGGGCCATTTTCCAGGCTCACAGGGTCGGAACCCCAAGGTAATTTTTCTCACGTCAAAGTTCTCGGTAAGACCAACAATTTCCGCCAGGTCCCGTCCGCGACAGGATTTTTGCGACCTCTTAGCCTTTATTTACTGGACTAATATCGATGTGATAACAACTATAAGGCAAAAACATATGTTTTATAACTGTTCAGCCAGGGTTAAAATTAAAAATATTAAAGCGTGTTTATTTATAACAAGTTCTTTTCAAAAACCAATTTTTCTAAATATTTTTCATTTGTAATTGTTCTCTTAACATATAATAACATTTATTAAATTAAATTAAAATTTTCAATTATTAAAATGAAATTAAGTTCGCCTAAAGGTAGTTTAAAAATTATATAAAAATGATGGCGTTTAGACAAACAGATGGCGTTAAAAATTTAATTTTTAACAGGTTCATAAAGTAAAAATAAAAAAATATAAAAATAAAACTTAAACCACAGCAGTATAAAAACTAAAAAGTAGAAGTGAAGTCGAATTTATTCAAAATATAAATTTTAACAGTTATTTGTGAAATTGTGAGTAAAAACCTAACAAACAGTAAGTTATAAAACATTTAATTAATGCTTTTAATTACATTACTTCATTTTTATAAAATGGGTAAATTAAATAAAAAGTGCAAGAAATTAATTTTGTTGTGAAATTCCATGTTGATATAAAATATAAATTGGTAAATCACCGTTTTGTTATATTCAATAGTCATTTATTATTTATTCTTTTTAAAATGTGTTAGGGTTAATTACATAATAGTTTATAGTATATTTACTTATTTGATTTTTAATTTAAAAGGGAATTGTTCAATTAATTGTAATCAGTAATTAATTTGCCGTAATCAAAACAGTTAGCAATAAAAACTCACATACATACATTGTAATATACAAAAAAATGGTACATTGTTTTAAAAAAATTGAATGATTTGGTACTAAAAACAGTTTGATCACTACGAATTGCAATTTTTATTATAATTTTGGCTGATCTTACTCTTTTAATTCTAATCCATTAATTATTGAAAAACTAAATTTAGCATATTCGAACTATCGTTTTTCAATTTTTGATGTCCGAACAACATAAAATTACAATACTTCATACCACTTAAACATCAATTAACGAGTTAACAATATATTTGTCAGTGAAATTACTACAAAACAGTTAGTGAGCTCGTCTAGTGTAATCATGTTCACTGTCTAACTAGCAGATCAACCGAAAAAGTTGACTGGTTGGCTGCTTTACAATCCACTAGGTAGCCAGCTTTTAAGCCTCGATGACACTAAAGCCTCGTTGACGCTAAGATAGTTTACCATCTACTATCCAGCGAGCTTACTAGCAGCTTGTAAACTCGCCTAGTGTAATCATGTTTACAATCTAACTAGCAGATCTACCGAAAAAGTTGATTGGTTGGCTACTTATACAACCTACTCGCCAGCTTTTAAACTCACCAACTAGCAGCTTGTAAACAATCTTAGTGTCAACGAGGCTTTAGTGTCGTCGATGCTTTAACGATAGTTGTTTAATGCAATTATCAAACAATATTTATTTAATTTGATCCCTTGCTTTAGTGTCCGAGGTAGTATTGAGGTTTAAAATTATTTTTAATAATTACAGTGAACATAGTATTTATTAATTTATAATTTTAGTAAATTTTAGTTTATGAACTGAAATTTGCCGTTATTATATTACATGTATATTATTTACTTGGATGATATCATTCGTTTCTGTGCGTCACATGCTGATAAAATGATAGTGATTCAATATAAGCTATGTGGCCGACAAATTGTTAAAACAAAACTAGTAAAATGTACTATTTGAGAAATGCTTCAAATAATTACTAGCAATTAAAACAAGAGATCGCCTAAAAATATAGCAGTTAAAAATTTTGCTCTTTAATGATCCTTATGCCCGATTTCTTCAGTTTTAGATAAGTTGTCGATAACTTTATGTAGAAGAATCGGTTTTCTTCACCTTCGACTAGGGTTTATCTATCAGATAAAGTTATTCGTTACTTGAGGTACCAGGTATCTAGCAGATAAGAATGAAAGTTTGACATAATTGTTAAATATATTTTTAAATTTATATTTTTTTAGCTTAGTATGGTGGGCAAAAACAAAATTGTAAATTTGATAGAAGATTCAATAGAATATATAAATAAATCAAATCTTTATCTGGCTTGTTCCTTTTGAAATAAATTTCTCAGTTGTATCGTGGTTTCAGTATCGATTGTAAATATGTCGCGTTTTCAGAGTTTCTAAAAAAATCTTAGAACCTTCTAGAGACTTTAATGGTATTCTACTCTAGAGAGCTTACGTAGTCTTAAAAATATTAAAAAGGCCTTTTTCTGAATTTTCTAAAACAAAAAAACTACGAGTCAAGATCTCGGCAGAGATGGTCTCCCAAACAGTGTTCCTGAATTTGATACAAAGATAGACGAGTAGCATCAATAGCCGATGCTATAACATCAACAACAAAAGAAAAATTAAGCTCTTACAATAGAGCTCCTGAAGGCTGAATTTGGGGTATTTAAGTTAATTTTTCCGGAACGGTTAAGTTTTTAACACTTTAAATCTTATTTTATGTTTGTTTTTATTTTATTATTTCCTTTTTTGTTAGTTTTAAACTTCTCACATTTGACAAGTTTTGAAAATAATTCACATTTGACAAGCATTTATTGATAATAAACTCACTTCACAGCTATATTTAGTGTCGATAATATCGATAAGTACAACCCTATACAGAATAGTTATCTGTTAGATATGTAACCAGAGGTTTTAGTGAAGAAAATCAATTTTTAATTATCTGACGAATATGTGGCAAACAGATGCTTCTGATAAGGCACTTAAAGCTGTAGTTCAACAAAAAATTAACAACTGTTGGACTCCTCTCTGCGCGTCTCTCGCAACAGAAATATAGTGCTTATGATCGTGAACTTCTAGCAGCTTACTCTGCTATCAAACACTTTAGATATCTCCTTGAAGGAAGAACCTTCACACTTTACACCGATCATAAGCCTCTTGTTTATGCTTTGTCGCAGAACCCTGCCAAAGCAAGTCCTCGCCAGTTCAGGCATTTCGATTTTATTAGTCAATTCACGACTGATATCCAACACATCTCTGGGATTGAAAACAATGTTGACTTATAGATGTTAACGAAATATTCTCTCATCCTATGAATTCATACATCGTAAAATCTCGAAATTTAATACAAAAAATCCCAAAGAAATGCAATTTCCTCCAATATGTAATCATAGATGAAAGATTCAACTTAAGTAAATATGAAAAATTATGAAGTTTCAATTTAGAAATTATCTGAACATTAAAATTGAAAAAATTGGTTCGTCATCGCCGCTTTGGCTAAGTTGTGTAAGACACACAGGATTTGAACATGTGTCTCTGATGAATGTGAGTACAAATCCTGGCACGAAACACCAAAAATTTTTCTAAAGGAATTTTAGAGAAAATGAAAAAGTTATTTCGATTTGCAAAATTCAAGTGATTTCAAATATGTCCTTAAGCTTAATTATTCACAAAAAACCATCCAAATTAAAAATTCCCCTAAAGTTGTCTATATTTCCTAACCAAAAATATAGCAATAAATTGACTTTACGTCAGATATTAAGTTTCGCATTGATTGACAACAATCAATAATGACTTTACACTCGTGACTTAGGATGTTGATAGAATGTTGACTTAGATGTTAACGAAATATTCTCTCATCCTATGAACTCATGCATCGTAATATCTAGAAATTCAAAACAAAAAATCCCAAAGAAATGAAATTTCCAATATGAAATCATAGATGATAGATTCAACTTAAGTAAATATGAAAAATGATGAAGTTTCAATTTAGAAATTATCTGAACATATAAATTAAATATTCCATTAAAGTTTATGTTATAATTAAACCTTTCGTATCACACCAGAGCAACTGTAGCGGCCCATCCCCTTACGGTTCAAATAATTAGGTGTAGAACTGTAGCCCTACAACTTGACTTTTTCAATAGAGTCTCACATGTGCGGAAGGCATTCCTTCGCGGGTTTTCCCTGATGACTTTAATCCTCAAAGGTTTAAAGTTGGCGTACAAAAATTCCTCAGAGAAACTTAATTTGCATTCCATTCATGAAAATCGAATTAATTGTAGGCTGTAGGGATTTCAAAAAAATTATTTGACTGCAAAAGACAAACCGGAAGTTGGTGTGCAGAGATATTGAAAACCCTACTAAAACCTTTTATACCAAGTTTCAATAAGATTGAAAGCCAGGATTAAAAATCCAGGATTCCAGCTTACAGATGTTTGGGAGACCAACCGCAATTTTGTCCATTTTGAAATAAATCCAGATCTTTCATTTTTGAGTAAACCTGGGTCATACACCAAAGTTTCATCATGATCCTATGCGGTTTTGTCAAACACCCACCCACAGACATACACCTTTTTTATTGGCTATTTAGATAGAGGATAAGGATAGAGCAAAACAAAAGATAAAACAAAATTTGGGATATGTTGGGTTTTTCTTTTAGGATAGATTGTATTACTTCACACAATTGAACATTGTGGTGAAGATAAATTTCATATATATCTTGAATAATATTTGCGTTAGTGCTTCTCATTGGGAACATTTACCTTAGCACTCGGCGGAAAAATATTTACCTTCTCTGAATTTCACAAAATATTCGCCGTTTTTAAAAACATTCAATATTTTTGTATCAATTTGTTATCAACTTTTCTTCATTTCATACCGTTATTCATTATTATGTATATAGTCCAGTAAATAAAGGTCGAAAAAGATCAAAAGCTCGCAAAAATCCTGTCACGGACGGGACCTGGCGGAAATTGTTGGTCTTACCGAGTACTTTGACGTGAGAAAAATTACCTTGGGGTTCCGACCCTGTGAGCCTGGAAAATGGCCCTCAAAGTGTCAGAAGTAGTTTCCGGGCCATATCTCCGGAAAAATGGCAGTTAGGGCATTCCTGTTTAGCCAGAAATGAAGGTGAGCTAATTATCTACAGAAATGGTCCTGATCATTTTTTTCGCAACATTGATACTTTTTGCAAAAACGGGTAGTGAAAAATTGTCAAATTTGAGACCATGTAAAAACGCCAGATTCTCATCAAATTTGAGAACTGAGGGCTTGGAAATACCCATAGCTCCATGTTTTGGCCTGAAAAATTTGACCTGCAAATGACAATGGCTTTCTCGTTGAATTTGCGAAATTATCGCGGCCATATAGGAGCATAGGAAGGATCAGTCACACACAAATTTAAATTATACATGTACTAATTTGTTATGTCGCTGTAAATGCGTTATATGTTGTCGATTTCTAATTTAATAATTTATAATAAATGACGTTTTTATTCGCCTACATATTAAAGTGTTACTTTATTACTGTGATTTACGGCCTAAAAGTGTCACTTTTTAACTATTTATTTTGTTGTCATAGCTACGTCCAAAAAAGTAAAAAGCATTTGCATTTGTTTAAATTCTATGAAAAATAAAATTTTTTATCAAAGCAACCCTTAAATTCAAAATTTCATTATCCAATTAAAATAGTTGTTATCATTTGTTGTCATAGCTACACAATAATTTGAAAAAAATAATTAATATTTTGTCAAAGGTTACTTGTTCCACATATTTTTATTTTAAAAATTTATGAAAATTTATAATTTACTAGACATTCTAAGCTACAAATTGGTGTAACTTATGAGGCACTTTAATAGACAATAAATTTTTTATTAATGATTTTCCGCGGACTTCCCGAAACTCCATGAAAGTCCTCAAAATGGAAATTAATAAATTCCCTTTTGTTTAAAAGTGCGAGAAAGCCACTGTGGCAAACTTTCTGAGATGTTTCAAGACCCCCACAGGTACAATAATCAAGAAAGAAACATATAAGAACACAATTTTTAAAAAAAATATGAATCAATTTAAAACAGCGTCAGAAAACCGGATAAAAAGAAACTTTGACCGCCGTTTGCACTCGCTTACAAACGTGATAACAGGAATTTTATCACTGGATGTGACAGGTACGGGTTTTCTCTTTCACATGAATTTTGAATCATCGAAAAATATTGAAATTTGACCGAGTTATCCGCTAATTTGTCCGCCGCTCCTTAGTAAATACGTGTAAAGCGGCGTTCTGGCTCCATGATGAAGAGAAAAATGCAGGACAAGGTTCGAGTCCGTTATCTCGGAAACTATCGGGCTTACGATAAAAATGATTAGGACCATTTCTGTAGATAATTAGCTCACCTTCATTTCTAGCTAAACAGGAATACCCTAACTGCCATATTTCCGGAGATATGGCCCGGAAACTGCTTCTGACACTTTGAGGGCCATTTTCCAGGCTCACAGGGTCGGAACCCCAAGGTAATTTTTCTCACGTCAAAGTTCTCGGTAAGACCAACAATTTCCGCCAGGTCCCGTCCGCGACAGGATTTTTGCGACCTCTTAGCCTTTATTTACTGGACTAATATCGATGTGATAACAACTATAAGGCAAAAACATATGTTTTATAACTGTTCAGCCAGGGTTAAAATTAAAAATATTAAAGCGTGTTTATTTATAACAAGTTCTTTTCAAAAACCAATTTTTCTAAATATTTTTCATTTGTAATTGTTCTCTTAACATATAATAACATTTATTAAATTAAATTAAAATTTTCAATTATTAAAATGAAATTAAGTTCGCCTAAAGGTAGTTTAAAAATTATATAAAAATGATGGCGTTTAGACAAACAGATGGCGTTAAAAATTTAATTTTTAACAGGTTCATAAAGTAAAAATAAAAAAATATAAAAATAAAACTTAAACCACAGCAGTATAAAAACTAAAAAGTAGAAGTGAAGTCGAATTTATTCAAAATATAAATTTTAACAGTTATTTGTGAAATTGTGAGTAAAAACCTAACAAACAGTAAGTTATAAAACATTTAATTAATGCTTTTAATTACATTACTTCATTTTTATAAAATGGGTAAATTAAATAAAAAGTGCAAGAAATTAATTTTGTTGTGAAATTCCATGTTGATATAAAATATAAATTGGTAAATCACCGTTTTGTTATATTCAATAGTCATTTATTATTTATTCTTTTTAAAATGTGTTAGGGTTAATTACATAATAGTTTATAGTATATTTACTTATTTGATTTTTAATTTAAAAGGGAATTGTTCAATTAATTGTAATCAGTAATTAATTTGCCGTAATCAAAACAGTTAGCAATAAAAACTCACATACATACATTGTAATATACAAAAAAATGGTACATTGTTTTAAAAAAATTGAATGATTTGGTACTAAAAACAGTTTGATCACTACGAATTGCAATTTTTATTATAATTTTGGCTGATCTTACTCTTTTAATTCTAATCCATTAATTATTGAAAAACTAAATTTAGCATATTCGAACTATCGTTTTTCAATTTTTGATGTCCGAACAACATAAAATTACAATACTTCATACCACTTAAACATCAATTAACGAGTTAACAATATATTTGTCAGTGAAATTACTACAAAACAGTTAGTGAGCTCGTCTAGTGTAATCATGTTCACTGTCTAACTAGCAGATCAACCGAAAAAGTTGACTGGTTGGCTGCTTTACAATCCACTAGGTAGCCAGCTTTTAAGCCTCGATGACACTAAAGCCTCGTTGACGCTAAGATAGTTTACCATCTACTATCCAGCGAGCTTACTAGCAGCTTGTAAACTCGCCTAGTGTAATCATGTTTACAATCTAACTAGCAGATCTACCGAAAAAGTTGATTGGTTGGCTACTTATACAACCTACTCGCCAGCTTTTAAACTCACCAACTAGCAGCTTGTAAACAATCTTAGTGTCAACGAGGCTTTAGTGTCGTCGATGCTTTAACGATAGTTGTTTAATGCAATTATCAAACAATATTTATTTAATTTGATCCCTTGCTTTAGTGTCCGAGGTAGTATTGAGGTTTAAAATTATTTTTAATAATTACAGTGAACATAGTATTTATTAATTTATAATTTTAGTAAATTTTAGTTTATGAACTGAAATTTGCCGTTATTATATTACATGTATATTATTTACTTGGATGATATCATTCGTTTCTGTGCGTCACATGCTGATAAAATGATAGTGATTCAAAATAAGCTATGTGGCCGACAAATTGTTAAAACAAAACTAGTAAGTAAGAAATGAACTTTGAGAAATGCTTCAAATAATTACTAGCAATTAAAACAAGAGATCGCCTAAAAATATAGCAGTTAAAAATTTTGCTCTTTAATGATCCTTATGCCCGATTTCTTCAGTTTTAGATAAGTTGTCGATAACTTTATGTAGAAGAATCGGTTTTCTTCACCTTCGACTAGGGTTTATCTATCAGATAAAGTTATTCGTTACTTGAGGTACCAGGTATCTAGCAGATAAGAATGAAAGTTTGACATAATTGTTAAATATATTTTTAAATTTATATTTTTTTAGCTTAGTATGGTGGGCAAAAACAAAATTGTAAATTTGATAGAAGATTCAATAGAATATATAAATAAATCAAATCTTTATCTGGCTTGTTCCTTTTGAAATAAATTTCTCAGTTGTATCGTGGTTTCAGTATCGATTGTAAATATGTCGCGTTTTCAGAGTTTCTAAAAAAATCTTAGAACCTTCTAGAGACTTTAATGGTATTCTACTCTAGAGAGCTTACGTAGTCTTAAAAATATTAAAAAGGCCTTTTTCTGAATTTTCTAAAACAAAAAAACTACGAGTCAAGATCTCGGCAGAGATGGTCTCCCAAACAGTGTTCCTGAATTTGATACAAAGATAGACGAGTAGCATCAATAGCCGATGCTATAACATCAACAACAAAAGAAAAATTAAGCTCTTACAATAGAGCTCCTGAAGGCTGAATTTGGGGTATTTAAGTTAATTTTTCCGGGACGGTTAAGTTTTTAACACTTTAAATCTTATTTTATGTTTGTTTTTATTTTATTATTTCCTTTTTTGTTAGTTTTAAACTTCTCACATTTGACAAGTTTTGAAAATAATTCACATTTGACAAGCATTTATTGATAATAAACTCACTTCACAGCTATATTTAGTGTCGATAATATCGATAAGTACAACCCTATACAGAATAGTTATCTGTTAGATATGTAACCAGAGGTTTTAGTGAAGAAAATCAATTTTTAATTATCTGACGAATATGTGGCAAACAGATGCTTCTGATAAGGCACTTAAAGCTGTAGTTCAACAAAAAATTAACAACTGTTGGACTCCTCTCTGCGCGTCTCTCGCAACAGAAATATAGTGCTTATGATCGTGAACTTCTAGCAGCTTACTCTGCTATCAAACACTTTAGATATCTCCTTGAAGGAAGAACCTTCACACTTTACACCGATCATAAGCCTCTTGTTTATGCTTTGTCGCAGAACCCTGCCAAAGCAAGTCCTCGCCAGTTCAGGCATTTCGATTTTATTAGTCAATTCACGACTGATATCCAACACATCTCTGGGATTGAAAACAATGTTGACTTATAGATGTTAACGAAATATTCTCTCATCCTATGAATTCATACATCGTAAAATCTCGAAATTTAATACAAAAAATCCCAAAGAAATGCAATTTCCTCCAATATGTAATCATAGATGAAAGATTCAACTTAAGTAAATATGAAAAATTATGAAGTTTCAATTTAGAAATTATCTGAACATTAAAATTGAAAAAATTGGTTCGTCATCGCCGCTTTGGCTAAGTTGTGTAAGACACACAGGATTTGAACATGTGTCTCTGATGAATGTGAGTACAAATCCTGGCACGAAACACCAAAAATTTTTCTAAAGGAATTTTAGAGAAAATGAAAAAGTTATTTCAATTTGCAAAATTCAAGTGATTTCAAATATGTCCTTAAGCTTAATTATTCACAAAAAACCATCCAAATTAAAAATTCCCCTAAAGTTGTCTATATTTCCTAACCAAAAATATAGCAATAAATTGACTTTACGTCAGATATTAAGTTTCGCATTGATTGACAACAATCAATAATGACTTTACACTCGTGACTTAGGATGTTGATAGAATGTTGACTTAGATGTTAACGAAATATTCTCTCATCCTATGAACTCATGCATCGTAATATCTAGAAATTCAAAACAAAAAATCCCAAAGAAATGAAATTTCCAATATGAAATCATAGATGATAGATTCAACTTAAGTAAATATGAAAAATGATGAAGTTTCAATTTAGAAATTATCTGAACATATAAATTAAAAAAATTGATTCGTCATCGCCGCTTTGGCTAAGTTGTGCAAGACACACGGGATTTGAACATGTGTCTCTGATGAATGTGAGTTCGAGTCCTGGCACGAAACACAAAAATTTTTTTTCTAAAGGAATTTTAGAGAAAATGAGAAAGTTATTTCGAATTGCAAAATTCAAGTGATTTCCAATATGTACTTAAGCTTAATTATTCTCAAAAAAAACCCATCCAAATTATATGTCATATTATATCCCATATTATTTCGCTGCCATACTGATTGAACGTTGCCTGGTTTCACTTCTTCGGTGTGCATTAGGTGATTCTTATTTTTTAGCATTCACTGTGAGCCGGCGCTTTCTACGTGGCCTTACCATGCTTTTTCAATTAATCGAATCAACATGTTTAGCATTGAATTCTACCACTTGACTCAATATCTCCAGATACCATATTGACCTTTTTTCTTTTACTATACATTCAGAATAAGTAAATAACGACTAGTACGCCTATGTAGACATTTCCCTGTGAATTTGGAATTCAGAAAAAAAAATAAATGCAAACAAATGCAATAAATGAAATAAAGAAATATTTTCTAATACGAATTTGTTTCTTCCCGTGACACGGAATATTAGGTATGAAAAAATTGCTAAATTTTTTTCTGAATTCCTATTGGACAATGAGTAGGTACATTGTCAAATAGGAATTTAGAAAAGGCTACTGCGGCCCAATTCTGTAACTGTGAAGTGATAAAAATTTCTTCGTTTCTTTTCATTAAAAAACTTATCACTTCACCGCTTCACAATTACAGAATTTGGCTGCTGGTCTGAAAACACACATTCTGATATAATGTAAAGAAAAGTGGGCTCCGTCGAGAATCGAACCCGGCACCCTTGAGTTACAAGGCTAGCGCTTTAACAACTGAGCTAAAAAGAAAACCATGATAAACCATTTTATCTGGTTACATCAAAACCTGCAAGGAGTTATGTGCTTTCTCTTGATTCATTCCTACTAATGATTTCTACTAATTTTCAATAACTTCATATAGCGTAATAAATTGTAAATTATTACATTAACTTATTAAATGAAGTAATAATCAATTTGTTGTTTTATTTTTTTCAGAATTGTAAGAGAAGATAGCTACAACATATTATAACAAACATGAATATGAAAAATAGTGAGTAGAACATATTATATAATATATAAGTAAATTAAAATTAATAATTCCTCAGTCTTTACTTTTTACTTATAATAAGATTGAATTAGTCAACTGTGTCTTTATCAATTGTCGAAGACTCTTATTCATATAACTCACCCGTAATAGTATATTATAACACCTGGAGCTGTAAATAGCATTTTACATGCGAGGGAAAATATTGTACGCGTCTTGTCGGCGAGTGCAGTACCTTCACGAGCATGGAAAATGGTTTGCAGCTCGATTTTTGTTATATACTTTTTCTACGACTTTGTTATAATGCACAAACGTGTATAATTACTTGAAAAAATGAACTACCAATTATAAATTAAATGCAAACAGTTTACAAATTGTTGCAGGCTTTGCATTATTCTGTGTCAAAATGAATTGAAATATTTAAATTACATTTGATTGACTTTTTAAAAATGTATAAAAAGGATAGTTAGTTGAACTTTTTATAAAATGGGGGGTTTTATTTAATTTTTTATGAGATATATGACATTGGTAATAAAAAATTCATTTTATTTTCATCTAAAATTATGTGCGAAAGAAATTTTTTTTTGAATTTTAATGAAAATATTAAAAAAAACAAACGGGCACTATAAATAATTAACTTTAGTGATTCCAAAATATTATAATATTTATTCAATATTTTTTGTTTGTCATTTTGCTTCGGTCTGAAAGACCTAAGTATAATATTCTCGAGCCAAATGTGAAATTCTTACCCCACTTTTTTGTGACACATCTCGCTGTTTTTAGACCTACTGATTATAAAAAAGCAAAAAAAAATTGTGTCTCGGCCGGCGGCCGGCCGCTCGTCACAACCTATTGAGCCGCCCGTCACAACCTACATAGTCCAAGGATTATATGGGTTTTAACCTCGGAATGAGAGATAGTCAGCTATAAACTTGTATAAACCTTTATTTTGGCACCCTAAATCTTGTCTCAAAACCTACTTATCGTAGGGTGTCCGCGACTACAGAAATTCCAAGGTCAAAGGTAAAAAAAATCGATTTTTTACACATTTATTGCAAATATCTCGTTTCCTATGGGCTTTATGCTATTTGTATGCATCATAAATATTGTAGAGGGTTAAATTCTCTACAACTTTTGTTTAAACATTTTTTTATATATTGAACCATTTTCGAGATAGAGGGCAGAGCGCGCGCAGTGTTAAACTATTTAGAGTATCATTCGAGGTCAACCTGTAGTCCCGATTCAAAACATGCAGTATAAAGTTTATAAATTATTGATAAATATATAATTCTAAATAATTTGCATTTTTTATTAACTATTACGTTATAATTAATATTTGCTTTCAATAATTCAGTATGTATTCATTTAATAACACTTACCTACGCGTGTAATTATAAAGTTATTGAGGGAAATATTTTAATTATTTATTAATTCTAATCTGGTTTTTACTAATTTTCTCCTAACTAAAGAAAAGAATTAAATTGTTAATTAATGTTTTTATTGCAAAATACCATTCCAACATTGATGAACGTTGAAATTTAAAAAATTGAATAATAATAATAAAACTACAAATTCTAATTTCAATTTTCTTCTTCTTCTTTGCCTTCCAGTCGCTGTAAATTTTCAAATTCCTCTGTGTTCTCGTCTTCAACATCATTTGTCTGTTCTTCCAGGATTTCGGGATCAAAAGTACCGTCTTCATTGATATCACTCTGATATGGTGAAGCATTAAGCTTGCCCATTACACTGGCCGCAAGCTAAAGAGCAGTGCAACCCTGCTTTCCTACATCTACACCGATTATAGATTGTCAACAAGGTTCACACTCCATTCTTAAATAATGATTGAATCGGGCAGTTTTCTTCTTCAAATGCTGCAGCAATTTGACCCAAATTCGGAAGTTTCTCGAGTGTTTTTACAAAAGTTTTTTTTCCTTTTCTAAAGAGCGCAGAAGTCGTGTCACAACCACTTATTGCGTGCAGAAACAAAATGTGTTTTTTAAAACGAGGATATTTATCAAAATTTTTGGAAGAGTATATTTCAGTTTTTACATTTCCTTTGCCAACTTTTTTAAAGAAAATTTCTTGTTGATGAGATATGGTACGCTCAAGTAAATCTATATCTTCTCTTATTATAACAGCAGTTTTTTTACGTTTAAATTTATCAACAGCTGTTTCAAAAATCTCAATAACTCTAAATAGTTTAACACTGCGCGCGATCTGCCCTTTATCTCGAAAATGGTTCAATATATAAAAAAATGTTTAAACAGAAGTTGTAGAAAATTTAATCCTCTACAATATTTATGATGCATACAAATAGCATAAAGCCCATAGGAAACGAGATATTTGCAATAAATGTGTAAAAAATCGATTTCTTGACCTTTGACCTTGGAATTTCTTTAGTCGCGGACACCCTACGATAAGTAGGTTTTGAGACAAGATTTAGGGTGCCAAAATAAAGGTTTATACAAGTTTATAGCTGACTATCTCTCATTCCGAGATACTCAGGGTTGCATAAAAATCTGATTTTTTTAAAAAATCAAAAAAATCGGATTTATTTGATTTAAATCGCTTTTTTTGATTCAAATCAGATTTTTTTGATTTTTATAAAAATGTAATAATTTTTGAAGAAGTGATATATCCCTATGCTACAATAACTACTTAATATAAATCATTGGCTTTGTTTACAATAACTACTTAATATAAATCATTGGCTACAATAACTACTTAATATAAATCTTTGGCTTATTTTTGTCTACAATAACTACTTAATATAAATCATTGGCTACAATAACTACTGAATATAAATCTTTGGCTTATTTTTTGAAAGGCAAGGCTAGACAAAATTAAAGGAACAGTTTTCAGTTACTAGATTTTTACACTGAAATATTGAATGTTGTTCTAGCGAAATGAAAAACGACAAGCGTTACTTGTCATGCTTTGTGATGTCAGAGATATATAATTCTGCAGGTCCGAAAAGTTCCTCAGACCTGTAGATAACTGGTTAACATTAAACGAACACCTGTTAATAACTTGTGTCAGGAAAGGGTTTAGGGTTTAATTTTAGGATTTAATTTTAACCATCAAAGATAGAAACGATAATTTTTGGTGGAAATGTTTTTTTTTTCGTAAGCGGGTTGTACTGATTTGCATTTAATACTCAATTTGATTTATAATTATTTATTATTTCTAGATTAATTTCTAGAATTTCTCATGTATTTTATGTGGGTTTGTCAATATTTCCAATTGTTGTTTGATCTGTAACTATTATTGAAGTTTTACGACGATAGGCTAACAGCTTAGTTATTCTTAGTTGTTTCCAGTCGCAAGCACGATGCAACTGTCTCAGCGTGACTTTATACAGATGCCGTTGGTCAGGTGAAGATAGCTCAGGTAAGGCTATAAAAATGGTGATCGTATCTCGTTCATCATCTTCTTAGAACGTTTATTGGTGTTGGAACTTTTTTCTTTATGTTTCTACTCGTGTTTTAGGTGTTTTTTTGACACAATTTGAAATTCCTACCACAATACATTTTATCAAAAAATAATTTGTTTTTAATTTGCTTAAAATTTTAGAAATTTTTTCAAGTGATTTAAATCAATGATTTTTTTAAAAAAATCATGTTGATTTAAATCACTGATTTAAATCAAATGATTTAAATCAATGCAACCATGGAGATACTTGCCCTTATTTGACTAATTTTACTGGACTAATATAGAAAACCGCTGGAAGGATTTCAAAAACTTTTGTTTCTAAAAATAGATTTACTCAATGGTAAAGGACGATGTGTTCGATAACTGTACCGTAAGTGTGTCAAAAAATCGTCAAGTGCAAAACAAGGAAATTTGCATATTTTTTGCTTAAAAAACGTTCATTTTAAGTGATTACGAATAGGAACATTGAATTTGGAGAAATATTGATGGTCGGGTTTGGTATGTGAGACCAAAGACTAGATAATATTGCAGCATAAGTTTGTCAAAAAAATATTGTCAAGTGTGTCAAAAGAAAGATTTTCATTTTCTGCTACCCCATTCTTTGGAAAAATTTTCAATTTTTGATTTTATTATAATTTTTAGAATATTTTTGGTTTATAATATTTTCTCGAAACTCTAAATGGAGAGGGTTTTGATTAGTTTGCTGGGTGTATCATCTTTTCACTAAGTTATAGTTATTTATGATCTGTTATAATTTTCCGGCAACGTATTAATATTTCGTGTTTGTTTTGTAATAAATTTTTAAACAGAGATAAAAAATACTTGTACTTTAACAAAGAGTTTTATGTTTGATATACATCGCTGCCCAAAATTAAAAACAATGTCCTCATAAAAGTTATTTGCCGAAAACTATATCAAAATCCTTAACCCAGACCGAAGTCTTGATATCTTAGAGCTTGAGATTTCAGCCCCTCTTTATTTTTTTTGATTTTGATTTATTTATAATTTCTGCAATAGTTTTGAAATTTTGGAAAAAAGTTTGAATTTTTGATTTTCTAAAAATTTTCGGAATATTTTTAGAATTTTGAAAAAGTTTAAATATTTGATTTTATTATAAGGAATTTTGAAAAAAGTTTGTGTTTTTATTTTGTTATAATTTTTGGAATACGTTTTGTATTACTTCGGGCTGAAAGAGTCTGAAATGAGCCAAAAGTGATATTCTTACCCCCACTTTTTTGGCATTTCTCGACGTTTTAGATCATAACGATTCTAAAAAAACAAACAAAATGTATGTCTGTTTGTCGTTTGTCACGAATGACGAAATCTAAAAAATCACTGGAGGGATTTTAAAAATTGTGTCTAAAAATAGTGGTAAGAGCCGAAAGGACGATGTGTCCGATAACTATACCGGAAGTGTGTCGAAAAATCGTCAGGTGTGTCAAAACAATGAAATATGCATAATTTTTGCTTAAAAAACGTTCAATTTAAGTGATAATAAGTAGTAACAATGAATGGAGAAATCTCGATGGCCTGGATTGGTATGTGAGACCAAAAATTAGATTATTACAATACAATTTTGTCAAAAAAAATTGTGAAGGGGGTCAAATGAATGATTTTCATTTAATTTTTACCCAATTTTTTGGAAAATAATGAAATTAATTATTTGTATGACATTAAATGTAATTGAACATGAAATTTTATTATTATTGAGAATTATAGCATTATAAGTTTGCCGAAAAAGTATTGTCAAGTGTGTCAAAAGAATGATTTTCATTTATTTTTTTAACCAATTTTTTGGAAAAAAATAAATTTAATTATTAGTATGACATGAAATTTAATTGAACATGGAAATTTTTGAATTTGTTATAATTTTAGAATTTTGTAAAAAGTTGGAATTTATGAATTTTGAATTTTTGCAATATTTTTAGAATTTTGAAAAAAGTTTAAATTTTTGATTTTATTAAAACTTTTACAATATTTTGGGAATTTCGAAAGAAATTTCAATTTTTGATTTTGTAATATTTTTTTGAAACGCTTAATGTTCAATCTGGTTAGTTTTGCCAGCTCTGAAGTTTCTTGCTTTATTTTATGTTGATTAATTATCTTGTTTGCAAATTTAGTTGAGTAATCATTGGCTATTGCGGCATTCTGTATGTATTTGAGTTCTTCATCAAACTGATTTTTCGATTGAAATATTGTATGGTCTATGAGCCATGGAATGGAACGTTGCTTTTTTTTGGCTCATGTGATGGAAAGAATTGTTTGTAATATGTCTATTTGTGTTTGTTGGTTTTCTATAATTATTTTATTCTCTATTTATTATAAACAGGAAATTATAATCTTGTATCCTTTAGTTGTAAAGCCTTTGTGAATGAACTCACAAAGTTCGAAACCGGTAAGGGATAATAAAAAAAAGTTAATAATATAGGGATTGTTTAAATTAATATTTTTCTTCTCAAGAAACAAAAAGATTTTTTTTTTCAATTGTTTTATTGTTAATTAAGTGAGTAAAAGTAATTGGTGCTACAATTTCCAATTATTAAAAAATTAAAAAGATTTATATATATTTGAAATTTTCTAAACAAATATTTTTAGAACTTTCAAAAAAGTTTCGATCTTTGATTTTGTAATATTTTTAGAATTATGAAAAAAAGTTTCAATATTTGATTTTATATAATTTTTAGAATATTTTGGAATTTTGAAAGAAATATGAATTTTTGATTTTGTAATATTTTCTCGAAACGTTAAATGAAGAGGTTTTTGAGTAGTTGGCTGAGTGTATTATCTTTTCTCTAAATTTTATTAATTTATGATCTGTTATAATTTTCGGATAGCGTATTGATGTTTCGTTTTAGTTTTGTAATAAATTTTTAAACAGAGATAAAAAAATACTTTTACTTTTGATAAAGTTTTATGTTTGATTTACATCGCTGCCCAAAACTAAAAACAATGTCCTAATAAAAGTTTTTTGCCGAAAACTATATCAAAATCCTTAACTCAGACCGAAGTCATGATATCTCAGAGCTTGAGATTTCAGCCCCTCCATATTTGCATGTTGGTTTACTAATATTTAAATTTATTTTCTTATAATATTAATATTACTTTAATTAATTAAAGCTAAATATTTAAATTTTTCGAATTCTGATTTTTTTTCGTTCAAATTGTGTTGTTAAAAAATGGTGAAAAAAATAGACGCTGCATTTACAAATGCAATCACACACATATTTTAATTTTAGAACTTTAAAATACGACTGCAATCTTCATTTGTCGTGATGGCGTTATCAAAAATAATTGTATAGGAAAAATTGATAACGTATCAAGATCGTAGAAGATCCTAGTCATAAAATCATACATCAAATATTTTTGTATTTATGCATGAAAGTTCTATGCACATTTTGTATACATGTTTATACAAAATTTAAAAATTATAAAATAAAATAAATAGGTATGCCGTTAGCGTACTTTTCAAATGCTTTTAAACTTCATCTTAATTTATAATATCACGTCACTAGAATATATAAAAATAACTTAAAACTGTTTTGTTTGTCGGGTCACTCCTCAAAGCACGTATTTTCCTCAAACTTTTAAAGCAACAATACATATATTGGCATGTACGTTGTTCCTAGCTAGATAGTCTTTTAGATTCGCTCACAGAATTCGATGTAAATAGAGATACGAAACTATCAAAAGCTGCGAGAAATACTTCCTTCTCTACCAATACTATCACAAAAAATCAGATTTTTTTTAAAACCGATTTTTTTGTTTTAAATCGGATTTTTTTGGTTTAAAAAAAATTATTTTAATTTGCATAAATTCTAAAAAAGTGATATCAAAATGCATTTTTAGTTTTTAAAATGTCAAATATTTTCAGAATCTGATTAAAGCAATTCAAAACTACCTTCACTGCTGTATGTTATTAATGAAAATGTAAATTATTGTATGTGATTGTATTCTTTTGAGGGCAAGGTCAATTTCTTCAGGTCCGTAAAGTTCCTCGAATATCCAGATAACTGATTAACATTTTACGATTTTGTTACTTATATACGTAACGATTGCCAATAAAATTTGTGTCAGGTAACTCTTTAGGATTTAAAATCTTACTGTTAAGAATCAAGATCTTAATAATAACTAATTATTCGTGGAAGTTTGTCAATGTTTCCAATTGAGCTTTAATCCGTGACTTTATGGTTTAAGTTTTGCGACGGTAAACCAACTTCTTAGTTGTTTTCGTTTGTTTCCAGTACCAAGCACTATGCAAATGTCTCAATGTAATGGAATAAAGATACCATTTGTAAAGTGTAGGCTACTTGGATTGAAGACGTTGAATTAAAATCATTTTCATCAGCATTTGCGCCATTTTTATTTTCACTTTTTCGAATATGTCAAAAAAGTTTTGAAATTTCTTCAATTGGTTTAAATCAATGACGTTTTTAAAAAGAAGGGGTTGATTTAAATCATTTCAACCCAGTACTGAATATAACAAAATGTTACAAAAGAAGAAAACAGAGAAAAGATATGTATGCGCTTAAGATACCAGTGTACTAAATTTGGGTTCAATAGGGGTCAAGCAAGAAATATGCCACCATCTCGAGTCACAATTTACCTGCGATTTCGAAAACAATGCCATAGCATATATTGGTTTAAGACACCTATATGTATCAAATTTGGACTCAATAGATCAAGTAGTTTCCGAGATATCGTGTTTATTTACACACACACGCCAAAACTGGAGAGGGGTGCTAAGATAAGAGCCAAATTTATTGCGAGATATCTTAAAACAACCTGTGATGCATCTTTACCCCGTAAAAGCAACGGTAATGGACGGTACTCAGTATTCTGGTGGACTGAAAACATTGCCCGGTTGAGAAAAGAGTTCCAAAGTGATTGCCGGGAAAAACGGCAAGAATTGCGGAAAGCAATTGCTACTAGTAAGAGCAGATCATTCTAGTGCCTTATATATGAAGTTCAGAATAACCCATGGGGAAGTGCGTACAAAATTGTGCTTACTAAACTAAAGGGTGTTCAATCAGCTGCATCAGTGTCCCCAGATATAATGGCTGAAATTGTGTCTGTCCTTTTTCCACACCACGGTGACTTCTCCCTACCTCGTGAGCTGCAAATTGAGGATAACTCAATTTCGGCTTTCACCACCGAAGAGGTTCTTAACGTGTTTCTCAGATTATCCGTTAATAGCAAGCGCAGTCTAGGCGGCATCCCAAATATCGTTTTAAAAACAGCGATAAAGAAGAAGCCAATGATATTCGAAAATATCTGCACTACGTGCCTAAAAGAAGGGATATTTCCTGTAGAATGGCAGCGCCATCGCCTTGTGGTTATACCAAAAGGTGACAAGGCACCATAAGAACCCTCGTCCTACCGACCACTGTGCATGCTGGGCACAACTGGAAAGATCTTTGAGAGAATTATTGGTACTCGATTTGAGAAACGTACTAAATTCGAGTGGGGCCTTTCTAACCGGCAGTTTGGTTTCAAAAAGGAACACTCTACCACTGATGCAATCTCTGCAGTATGTAAGATAGCGCATAAGGCTTTGAGTGGTAAAAGATTGCTAGAGGGTGATAAACAATATTGTGCTGTTGTCACTCTGGATGTTAAAAATACCTTTAACTCTGCCTACTGGAACCAAATCTCAGGAGCCCTAGACCGTTACGTATAATAGCCAGATACTTCACGGGAAGAACCCTGATCTATGATACCGAAGCAGGTCCTAAGAAGTACAATATAACTTGTCAATGTCTTGTCAGATCAAAAAAATTTTTTATAGGCCAAAAATATGAAAATTTGCTAATTTTGAATTTTGACACACTTAATGATTTTTGACACACTTCCGGCACAGTTGTCGAACCCATCGTCTTTTCGGCTCTTGGCGAATAACCTAGCTTTAGAAACAAAATTTCTTTCAGACCGAAGTAAATAAAATTTAAGTTTATAAATTTCAAAGCTCAATTACGAAAGGTTGAATCTTCTTGCATATTTTGTATCGACATTTTTGTCCAAAAAAAAATTTCACGAAACAAGCTGGAAAAAAAATTGACAAAACTCAAACGATCGCATGTTTTTCCATATAAAACGAAAATATCCACTAAATATGCGCATGGGATCTTGACAAAACTTTGGTATATGATCCAGGTTCACTAGAAAATGGAAGATCTGGATTCAATTCAGAATTGGACAAAATGGGATGAGGTCTCACTAACACCTTTTAAGTTTGAATCTTATTTAATCCTGGCTTTCAACCGCATCGAAACAGATGTTTTAAAGTTTTAGTACTGTTTCCAATATTTCTGCGTACCAATTTCCGGTTTGTCACTTCCGGCTAAAAATTTTTTTTTTTGCGGTGTTTGTCCCTACTATAGCCTTCAGCTAGAAATCAATTTCCATGAAAGGTTGGTAAAAGTTTTCAATCAATATAAGAAAGATTTTATTAGTTGTAGTACATTGAACAAAGGGTTGGAAGGGGTCCCCAAACAACAGGTGATTTTTCACACTATGTTTTTAAAGTTTGTTTGAAGCATACTGACTTCCCTCATTAATAAGTTTTGATAACACTTTGACAAAAGATGGAGATTTAAATGATAAAGAACTAATTAGTTTGGACCGAGATTGGGATAAAAGTGGTGTGGCCTCCCGAGCAGCCTTTTATTTGAAACTTTCTTTAACATCAGTTCCTGATAATCGATTTTGATTAAACTTGGTATACATGCTTAGAGTATGATTTGTAACAGTTCTGCATTCCAACTTCCGGTTTGTTAGTTCCGGTAAACATTTTTTTTACCTTTTCTATTCGTGCAACAGAATTTATGTTTGTTGGGATACCACAGCCTTCCTTAATGTTTTTATGATTAGAAATACGCTAAATCTATAACATCGGCTAGTCATTAATTGTAGTATTTGTTGGATATTAGATCACTAGATATCCAGAACATTCTGTTTCCAGAGCTTTAATGAAATCAGGCTATACATCAGCGTCGCAATATTTTTCTTATGAAAAAAAATCATGAAATCATGAACATCTTGTAAGACCTAGATCTCACAACAAC
The DNA here is from genome assembly GCA_963693315.1 of Diogma glabrata. NCBI lineage: Eukaryota > Metazoa > Arthropoda > Insecta > Diptera > Cylindrotomidae > Diogma > Diogma glabrata. The sequence goes on from OY856187.1 coordinate 74,371,318, forward strand.
ATGCGTTCTCAGGTAATGATAGACGCAATTTTATTTTGTTGTTTTAATTTTTTTATAATAATTTTCAAAAGAAATCCAATTTAACGTTTATTTTGTTGTTTAATTAAATATAAACAAATCTTCACATTTTTACTTTATAAACAAATAGTAAAAAACAAGCACATAATTTGATAGTAATTTTAAAATATAGATTTAATCAAGCAAATTCTTATACAACAGTATTGTTACGTTTTTCCAGCCTTACTTCGAATTGGCCTTACTCTCAATTGGAAAAACGTAATTCCCAATCTCTGTTAGAGTTCGATCACTGATTAGTAAGCACAAACACCAGGTTTTATTAAGTGTTTAACTCCTTAATTGTTCCACAACAACAGGAAACAATACAGCAAACAATATTCCTGACTAGAATATTCTTTCAACAGCTTCGAAATTCCAACGGTTTATTGTAGAAATTTTCAGTAACACAACGTTCAAAATAATACACAAAATATTTCTGCTCAATAACACTTTAAACTTTATTCACAAAAACTAATTTAAAAATCACTTTTATAATTTTAACTTCACCATCACAGGTTAAAAAAAAAACTGATTACTATTCTACAAGAGGCAATTGCTTATATACTATTCTGCTTAATTTCTAGATAATTCGAGGTCACTCTTTAGAAACCTTGAGAAAATAGTAGAATATTCGATTACTTTACGTTATGCTGATTTAATTCATAAAATCATTCAATTTTATTTATTGTTGACCCAAGTTCCACGAAATACAAAACTATTCATTTCATTAATTTGTTGTTGTTTTGTTGTAATTTGATTTTTTGGAAGTGACCGTAATCGTCTGGATTTTTCTGTAATCGTAACAGTTTTGTTTTTCAACGCATTCATTGATTTTTTGGAAAATTTTATCAAAAGTAAAATTACCAGTGTTCGCCACAAGTTCATCTCAATATGCCCCAACCAAATACGAGAAGGTTATATACTTACTGCCTTCACGGATAAGCTCAAAAAAAGATTTTATGTTTAAATACAACTTTTTTAATTTTATTTTTATAGAAAGGAAAGGTCGGTCAGAGGATAAATTTACCCTAAAACATTCGATGACATTACTATCAAAAAATGATAAAACATTTCGATTAACCTCAAAATGTTGTATAATATGTTGCATCAATTTTACAACACAAAAAGAGTACCTTGATCACATCAAAAATCATATAAAACAAGCATCAAGATCTTCCTTCAATAAAACGTTATGGGTTTTGGAATTAAAATCAAACTTTCATATGGAGATTATAGAGAAAAAAAATCGCGATAATGATCTTGAAATAGAATTAGATGCGATTTCCGAAGAAATTGTTGTTTTAAGGGTATTTATGTATTGTTCTAACGCCACCATTATGCTGCTTGACAATGAGAAGTGGCCGAAGCAGTTAACACGTTATGGTTCGTAATTTATTATTTTATTATTCGATCATGGACTATTAACATAAGAATATCCTTTGCTTTTAGAATCAGTAGCTTTTTCAATCAACCGAACTTTATTCACCCAAGTGCCGTTTAAATATCAAATTTTCATACATTATTCACGGAATGGGGTTATATATCTGGAAAACTTTGAGCTTCAGGTAAGGTTTTTACATGCATATGTTGTAAAGCTTATGCTGACAAGTTTATTATTCTATTTCTAGGTCAACAATATAAAAACCAAACGAATGGGGTAAGCCTTCTATTAAGATTTTAAATAACAATTATTTTTATATTTGTATTTACTAGGTTCCTGAAACTCGGGAGATTGCAAGAATTTTTACCACTTGAATCAACTAAAAATTTATTCAAAAATAATTTCGAAATATTTAACGGTATCAAACAAAGCGAATTGGTTTTATTTAATTTTTTAGGTGAAATTCAAAGGAAATCTAAATTTGATAAATTAGATGAAGATAATTATGAATATCTACTATCACGATTGGTCGAAATTGAAGAGCTTGAGTGTGCAAAAGCTCTTGGCATGTACAATAAAGAAAATCAAAAAGTAGAAGTAGCTTATGGTCGTTATAGTTTGAAAGTTGAAAATCTTTCTGATAATCGACCATCAGTTTTAGTCTATGATAATGTTATAATAACTCCAAAACCAGAAGAAAATGCACACCCACGACAAAGACAACGTCCAATTAGAGGCATGATTGTCGATACTAAAATTGATCGAGTTATAATTGAGTTTGATAAACAAGTCAATGTAAACAAATTATATAAAGTGCAATTCATGATAAATCGAATGACATTTCGGTTGGAAAGAAACGCTTTGTTGTTATCGAACAAAAAACATCTTTCAAATTTATTATTTCCAAAAAATTATAAACCATCATTACTTCACATTGATAATGAAAGGTAAGCAATAGTTTACATTATTCATCTAAATTTTATAGGTTTGCTTTCTATTCTACCTTTTCCGAGTCTCAAATTTATTAATGTTTCTTTACGCACGATGCTTCCAGGAAAAATGTTACATTTTTCACTAGTTTTATTTGAGAGTTTTAATTTTATGTATCAATAATGAATGTATGGAAAACGCAGACAATCAGACAATAGTATTTTGTGTGAGCCGTTAAAAAGCAATTTGATCCGATTTGGTTTTCAAGAGAGTGAAAATGTTTCCACAGTGAGAGATTGTTTAGTCTTCTCAGGACAGAAGAATTCTACTAAGCAGAGTATACAGTGTCGAAAAATTAAAACATTCAGTTCTTGAATGTAATAATAGCATAAAGAATTACATGCTTGACTTTGGAGTTTGGGTACATGGTCCCGACAATCGAAACTAAAAAAAGGAAGATTGTTTGCATTCCTTATTATTTTTAGTAATTAAATTCACTTATTCACAGCCTTGTATCTTTCAAACAAACATTGATACTATGGCTATGTTCCATAACTATTTCCTATTCCGTTAAAACTTTGTGCAATTTAAAATTAAAAAAACCTTGCCAACGTTAACTAAGCACATTACAAGCTTTCTAATACGTTTTTTTCGATTTCAGTTTCCAGTACTTTAATAAATCTATAAAAACCAACATGGAGCAGCAGATAGCGGTAAAAAATGTTTTCTATGGTATTGCGCATCCATTGCCCTATATTATATTCGGACCACCAGGCACGGGAAAAACCACAACAGTGGTCGAATGCGTATTACAAATTTGGAGTAAAAAACCTGACGCTAATATATTAATTGCAGCTTCTTCAAACTCAGCTTGTAACGAGGTTGCAACACGTTTGATGAACTTTATACCAAACTCTGATATTTTACGTTTGTTTGCAAAGTCTCAAGAAAAATGTATTGACAAAATAGACGAAGACCTTATAGAAACTTCAAATTTAGATGAACGTTATCATTACTATCCACCTATTGAAGAAATATACCAATACCGGATTGTATTAGCTACTTTAAGTACAACTGGTAAATTGGTGCAAGGATATTGCAGATCTACTCATTTCACCCATTTATTTATTGATGAATGTGGAAGTTCCACAGAGGCATCAGCATTAATACCAATTAGCGGTTTAATTTCTGGGGATAGTAAATTTACAGGAAATATAATATTATCTGGAGATCCCTTACAATTAGGGCCCGTTACACAATCAAAGATGGCTGAACGTTTAGGATATGGAACATCATTATTGGAAAGATTAACTAATTTAGAAGTGTATAAAAAAAATAACGAAACAAAACAGTATAATAACAATATAATTATAAAATTGAAACAAAATTTCCGTTCACATCCATCTTTATTGCATCTATCCAATACAATGTTTTATGAGAACGAACTGATTCCAATGGCTCCGGCAGGTAAATTTTATTTTTAAAGTTATTTACTTTTTCGATTTCATTAATGGAATCAACAAATCATTGAGAACAGGGCCGTACTGTTGGAATATGTATTGAATTTTCCCACTGCTCCACTGCCGCATATCATTTAAAGTCTCTCTGGCTTATGAAAGGAATACATTGTAAACAAGAAAATAATGCCTTATATAATGCACCTAAATTTAAAATAACTATTGCCAGTATCATTGGGCGAAGCATATTTTAGAATGCCATTTTGAGGATTCGGTTAATTTAAGCTAGATGTTTCTAGTCGTTTTTCCAAAGCAAACAATATCAACAGTTTAAATTGATGTTAATTGAAGTTATTTTGAGTTCGTAAAGAGAAACAATAGAATATCAACAGAAGTAAAGAGCATAAAGTACTTACAGTAGCAATGTTAATCAGAATACAACAAAAAATTTTATTTATAAAACCGTAAAAATTTATAAAAAAAATTTAATTATTAAAAGCACATTTTTCTATTATTTCTTAATGATTTTCTGATACAAATTTGATAAAGCATGTTTTATACATAATTTTCCCCTAAGTTGTTTTAACAAATCCATTAATCTGTATAAAGCTCTACATTTTGAACTTCTATAATGAAAAAGTTGATAGCGATCTTTTACAATCTCGCATTGACAAATTTAGACAATATCACCCACATTCTTGGCAGTTAAAGGTAATTAAATGCTTAAAAATCTCGTTATATTTTCAGCTCTTGTTAATTGGGCGATTGGTTGGAAATATTTAATAAATCACAAGTTTCCTATGTTTTTCAAATCAGTGTTGGGGAGAGCACAGCGGGATCCAAGATCTCCAAGGTAATGCCAGTTTATTACTGAATTGTAAAATACATAAATAATTTATTTTTTCACAGTTGGTTCAATCTAAAAGAAATCGACAGCGTTATCAAATATGTCGGTTATTTAGTTAACAAAACGATTAACAATAAGCACATAACCGAAGCAGATATTGGAATTATTTCACCATACCGTAAGCAATGTCAAAAAATTCGCGAACATTGTAATAAAAATAAGTGGAACAATATTGAAATTGCTTCAGTCGAGTCATTTCAAGGTTGTGAAAAATCAGTTATTATTTTATCCACAGTACGTGCAAGATCCAAATCGATTGGATTTTTAGATAATCCAAAACGTTTGAACGTTGCGTTAACTCGTGCTAAAGGTTTACTTATTATAATTGGTGATCCAAATGTTCTAAAACTAGATGAACATTGGAGAAAAGTGATTGAATATTGTGCTGATAATAGGGCAATTACTGGGGAACCGTTTCGATTATAGTTTGTTAATTTGTAATTTTCGTTATGTTTAAACGATTTCTGTCAAAAGATTACCTTTTTTATATAGTTGAATATTGTAATTTTATGGAAACTGTTTTATTAGCTGTATCCAAATCAAATTGATTTAACTGTTATTATTTGTTTTCTATCACTTTATCGTTTTTTATTTTAAGTTTTTTATTATTTAAGTTATATATGTCGAGCAAAAGTTTTAGTTTAAAATATGGTTTTAAAAAAATCATTCTTTATTCTCCACATTCTATCGAATGTTCTAGAGCTCATTCTTTAAATTTAAAATATTCGCGGACTTTGTGCGTTGGATCAACCTACCGGATTGGGTCCGATCCACCAAACTCTACTAACGCATAAGTATTCACTGTACCTATCCGCGGACCAAGACCGTAGTCAGACTGGCTCCTTGTTTTTATGGTTTAAAATTCGTCTTTTGATCGGTGGACCAGAACCGGCATAAATTAAGTTGATTTAATTTTTTGGTTGGCGGACTTGGTCCGTCGGATCGATCCACCGGCCTTGGTTTGATCCTCTATTATCCAATAACGTTAAGTTGCTTACTGTAACGATCCGCGAACCAAGTTCCTCACCAGACCAGATCCTCGTGGTAATGGTAATGGGTATATTTGTCTTAAATTGACAGATTTTTTATTCCAGACTAGATCCGGCATAATTTAAATTATAATAAAATTTTGGTTGGCGAACCACTGATCTATCAAGAAAGTTTGAAGTATAGTTAATAGCAAACCATACACGATAAGACTTTCCGCGGACTTGGGCCTCGGATAGATCAACTGGAGTTGGTCCGATCCATTCCTCACTAACGAAAAATTGTTCGCCGTCACAATCCGCGGACCAAGTCCGCAATCAAACCAGATCCTTGTGTTAATGGTATAAAATTCGTCTTAAGTTTTGGGATTTATCGGCTTTGGCCCGACCTGCCGATTTTTTGGCAGACCACGTAATTTTTATTAATTTTATTTTGTGGAAATAAACTACATAATGCTTATGTCTGTAATCTTATATTTAATTATGAAAAGGGAGAGATTTAGGTTTTAGGGATGCGGATGAATATTTAAAAAAAATCCATATTTAGGACGGTAAATCTTAATTATTAAATCAATATTTTGAGATTTCGGAGACTGATATTTGAATATTTATGGATAATTTGATAAAGGCAATATGAAATGTACATAGATTTGTAATATGAAATGTATATAGTTTTGTTTTTATAAAATGTTTAATGTCTAACAACTCCAAGATAGCAAAAACTATTAGGATGATACGATATTAATTTTTTATTGACGCCGTGTCATGGTGCGTAGCTGTGCCAAAGCTAACGTGAATGTCGAATTACTTATTTTATCCGATCTTCCTAGCGATTTCTGAATCTAAAATTGTATCGGTCTTAGTTGAATTAATACTGCAGACAAAGAAAAAAGGTGCGATTGCTCATTTTGCATTGACTTTATCCTATTTACATGTTTGTTGATACAAGGGAAAAAAAAGGTGGGAATTTTGTTTGAAACACAATATCAGAAAACTACTGGAGCGTGTTTGGATTCTTTGCGGGTCCATATTTCACGAAAACGAATAAAAATTAGTCCCCGAATTGAAATATATAATTGCGATAAAGTAAACCGTAGTGAACCCTTAAGTCAATTCTTCTGCGAGCTATATGGCTAATGGGTATTATTGTATTCAAAAATCGATATCTAAAAATCTAACCACAATAGTAGTTTGTATAACGATGCCAAAATGTCATTTCACACGAGTATGAAATTTACAGTTCGAGCGTAGCGAGTTATTCTTTTTAGTCGTTAAGTGACTCGCGTTGCTGGTTTTACAACTGTTTAATTGTATTTCATGAATTTTTGTGCCTGTATTGAGATTGGACTGTTGTGATTGTGATTTTCGTTGTCTACCAGTTTATTTGTATCTGTATCTTTCGTTTCGTTCTTTACCACTCACTATGAGTTCTCCATTATCTAGACTCATTAATAACCGAAGATACCATGTCAATGTCAACTAGAAAAGAAGGATATGGGGATATGTCGATAACTATACTAATTGTGTTAAATAACGTTGCAAATTTTATGTCGATGTCTAAGGAGCAAATTCATCGTGAAAAGCAGAGGATGGCATTGAGTTCCACCATTTGGCCACTCTATTGAAATAGCTCATTCAGTTATCCATCCTTCAATATGGTCACTTTATTGAAATAATCGTTCTGGACATAGCTCTACAACAAGGTATTGGACAGTAAATGGGTGAGAGAACTGTTTGTTCGTCGATTGTACTGCGCACACGATGAAAGGATATTTTGAATTTCTTTAAAGAAGAATTCGTTTAATTTGTATTTACGGTAGATTGACAATTCAGCCACATTTCTTCGCTTCTGAAGGGAATAAACTGATTAGTTAGTTCGGTGTTATCAATTAACCGTATATCTTTCTCTGTACAGAGTCTAAAAATTTTATTATTGACTGACAAGCACCACCCTAAAAATGACCGGCGGCTTTACTCTCTCATTCGATAACCTTCGTTTTAAGAACGATAGTTCTTTTCGACCAAACTAAAATTGCATACTCTAACGATTTTTGACGATTCTCTATAAAGAATTCGTTTCCTCGATGAGCTTCACTATGCTAGATCAAACAATGGTTTTCCAAGGATAAAATATCGAGACGCAGTAATCGCATGGATGTGGTTCTTCAGTGGAATGCAATTTAATGTGGTCTGGTACATCACCAGAATTACAAAATTGCTCCTTACAAAGAGGGCAAGTTAAATTATTAGTTACCTTTTCAGCTGAATGAAATATTAAATCAGCCCGAAATTACACTCTTAATTGCAATCATTACATGCGTATGTTATAGAATTGATTTCACCTCCAATGGAATGCGATCTTATATGACGGGATAGATGATGGCTTAGTAAGAATGATCTACGGCACAATTTACACGGGTGATATTTAGCATGTGTTTGTGTATGTTTCTTTAATTCTTTATGAGACAAAAATTGTAGTTCACAATCAAAACACACATATTTTGGAGTGTCGACATGAATTCTTTCATGTCGATGCAACAATGTAGATCTTGAAAACTTTTTGCTACGTACAACCCACTCAAATGGTTTTATACCAGTATGAATCGCTGTATGTTTCCCTAAATCGTATTTACTAAAGAATTTTTTATCGCACACATCACATTTATAATCTCGTTTTCTTGTGTGATTTACGGCATGAATTTCAAGCAATTGTTCTAAGGGAAACGAACGTTCACAATGTTTGCATGAAAATACATTTATTTCAACTGGTGCCGCTTCTCTGATCTTTTCGATTGCCGTATCTGGTAGTATCTCTGAAAATTCTGTTTTTGTGGAAATCATTACCATCTTCATTCGTTTTAATTTTTTGATTTTTTTTAAATAAGCTTCTCTTTTGAATTCATGGAGTTATATGTAGGTGCCAATACGCAATTTAATATTTTCACTGGTCACTCCTTTACCCATTAAATAAATTGAAAATACACAGTAAATAAAAGATACACAGTCGTAGAAGGTAGGAGCATAATCGAGATATAAAACGGAATAAGTGGTTTTAACATGAAGTGTTAACATTACGGATCACAGCATCGTACGAATGATAAATTTAAATAAAATCACGGTGCCAACTAAGCTGAATTTGGAGATACTGATACAACTAATTAAGAAAAGATAAAAGCCGATGCACGTGTGAAGAGAAACAATAGACTAAATTCTCATGAAAAAAAGAAAGTGAGGGCTTCTACGAGTGAAAACATCCGTTTAGAGATAAAACTATAGTCAGCTATAAAAAAGCTAGCAGGAATATATGGGCACCAAATTCAAAGGAAGAGTTACTCTGAAAAAAAACAAAGCTCTACAAGTGTCCGAAAAACGGATCGATACGAAATTAAAGCAAGCAGCAAAGGAGTTGAAGAAGGGTAATTAGTGGAGCTAGTAGCTACAAAATCCACAACGGAGAAACGTATTATCGCCAAAACGAGTTCTCAATAACAAACCCTCACAAATCGCTGGCGAAAGGGTCAAATTACTATGCAGCACCAGATTAATTCTAGTGCAATTAAAATCCGGTTGGTCACGTATCTTAAACTACTACATGAGTAGAAATGATCCGGAAATTGTTGACAGGTGTCCGGCATGTGAGGGCACGGCACATGATGCAAACCACTAATTCAATTGTCCAGAAAACCCAACCTATCTGACGAAGGAACATTTGTGGGACCACTCAAGGGAAGTAGCACGGTTCCTAAACCTGGACATAGAGCCCGAAGAGTAGCACCGACCTATCGCTGCAACAAGATGTTGTAGAATAACTTGCGATTGCTGAACAGATTTTGGTGATGAAGAATTGAGGGATTAGGAAATAGGATATCAGCGATTAAAACAGGGCTTAGAATATTAGAATTAATTTCGGAAGACAAGGGTTATAAAATAAAATAATACGCAAAGGAAATAAATAAATTGGCCTTAACAAATAATATGAAAAATAAACAAAAGAGACAGTAATGAATCACACTCATGTTCTAAAATCTTTTAAGAATCGTGATCTTGGGTAAATATTATTTGTTTGTATTTAGGACAAATTTTATTCTGTTCTAGAACTCTACAACTAGACACTTTTATTGTATCGGCTATTATATAAAAAGTAGTGTTTGCAACAGAGAGGTTAGCAAAAAAAAAGCTGTGACGTGGCATATACAAGGTGAATAAAATAATAGTGATAGATCATATTACGTGATTTATGTTCAATGTTATCGCACGCTTTACAAACCAAGATATTTTCTGTTCATATATCGTCCGATACATGAAAGAGTTCTTCGTCATAAACTTGATTGACATCATCTTCAGCGTATAATCTTCTAGTGGCACATTTGGAAATCTCGTTAGGTTATTGTTTACGGTTTATTCTGTTTTTGGTGTATAGAGTACGCTGTCGTTTGAATTGATTGGCTCAACTTTGTTGTCATATGTTGTATTGTTGTACGATACTCCAACATGACCAAATTTATCATGTTTAATTTATAAAGAAGTCGAACCGTGCCAAAGTAAATACAGCAAGTTGTAAATTTATTCTATTTGTTCGTAAAAATGATAGCGTAACACTTGCAGGGAACACGAATAACTTAATAAGTAACCGATACTCGTATGAATTAGCACAAGCGTTAACAAGAATATTAGTATCATCGTTTTTCCGGAATTCAATATACCATAATAAACTGTTCGTTCGAATGTCGATTGTTTTTTTAATATTCATAATCAACATGTTCAGCATTGAATTCCACCACTTAACTCGATAGCTTTGAATATGGCCTCAGGTAACCACGTTGACCGTTTTTTTTACTACATTCAGAATGATTATAACGACCCAGTCTGAAAACACATTCTGAACAATGGATAGGATAAGTGGTGTTCGTCGGGAAATGGGAATGGAAGTCTACCCTCGAGTTACTAGACTAGCGCTTTAACCACTGAACGGCGATCACTGTTATGTTAACATCGGGAACTTGGAGCGTATTTGTAATATATTTTAATTATTTAATTTTAAAAAAAATATCAATTGCGCAACCAAAAGCATCCGGCTATGAGATCCATACAATTAATTCTGATTAATATTTACTCCAATACAATTAATTTCTAATAGGGGTTTGTTCGTAAACACCAAATCACTTGCTTATTTTCCTGTTTTGACGTTTATGGCTGGAAATGGTCGTTCTTGAACTATTTCTTGTCTATTTAAGCAAGCGATTCTACAGATAAAGTTGTTCGGAAACTCCATTTCTATTTCAATTTTTTTGGAGGTAAATTAAGTATAAATTTAGTAAAAGGGACAGTTTTGATCTGTTTTATCTTATAAGCACATAGGAAATAGGGATATTAAATTTTATAGCAGGAACATATTTGAATAACATCTTGTCAAAAAAGTGTAATTTTGTATGGATTTTGCTTTTTTCAAAGGGCTGTATCTTGGACCCTGATATACAACTCGTTTTGGTTTTATTCGCTTCAGTGAGTGATTCTATATCAAATAAAAAAAATCTTGGCGCTTAGTAGAAGTAATATCCCCGAACTGAGATCTAAAAGTGAAATTTGCGGTTTTTATTTGATTTTTAATCAAAACAAATACAATATTATTACTAAAAATATAAATTGTGTGTCTCATTTATTTACTAGGGTAGTGATTTTGTACCATTATCTCTCCTGTTATCTCTCTCTTGTAGAGAACCTGATGTGACACGACTTCAGTAATCGGGGACTGGGGTGTTAGTGTCAGGAGAGCTGCTTTTGTTTAAATACGTGTTGCGATGAGTTGTTAAGAATTTCGATGATTATTTGATCGTTCAGTTAAATCGATCTCTTGTTGATCATCAGTTACGGCAGAGTGTCGCATCGGATGGTTAGCATTGTTTTTAGCATTGCTTTTATACAGTGCGTGGGTCTGTATTTGACTATATTCTAACAAGCTTGCTGCAATAAAAAATACAATTTCGTGTGCCGACATCTATTGATTTTATTATACGTAATTTTAAATAAATCTAACTAGATACCCAAACAGACATTATTTAGGGAAAGCCTCAATACAGTCAGGGCTTGCCCAGTCCAGAAAGAGCAAGCATATTAGAGCAACCTGATGTAGGTCTGTTCCGGACCTGATTTAGAATACCCCTTAAGAGTTAACCTTATTTGAATATATCCGGCTCTGATTGGGTTTTTCGTATTTGAACCTTGGTTGGGAATCTGATCAGGGCCTGATTCGAAATATGTTACTAGGGTTTGCCCTTTTTAATAGTTCCTGGCCCTTATCAGAAATTATCATATGATTTTCCCTATTAGAGTCAGCCATATTTAATCTGATCTAAAGCCCTATTTCATTCATTTGATAAAATTTCGTTAGGTTAAAATTCAATAGAATATTATCCATTTTAGAAATATATACTTACTTAAAATAAATAATGCATCTATGGTATCGTTAATGCTTCTCGGCTGAAAGACTATAATAATACTGATAAGGGGGCAAAAGCGTTACACTCACGATCTGGGCCCAATCAGGCTGCCTTACCAATAGCTGATCCGGACTAGGGCAAACCTGAACAGGACCCTATTTGAGCCCTTACAAATTTCTGTTCGGGATATTTATTAATTTAACGAATATTACGTACATTTTCTTAACTTTTCTTTTGTATTAGTAGTTTTTAGTAATACATATGTGTAATAATTAGTAAGAAATTCGTTAGTGTAACTTAACTGCTCAAAAAACATAATCGGTTGGGATCGTTTTTTGTTTAGAAGTTATATAGATTTTTATGTTTTTTGTTACCAGGCAGGATACAGGTGAAACTTCAATATTAATTTTTATTGATTTAAAGTTCGGTTTACTAGACTATTTTCTGTCGACTGAATTTTGCCTGTTAACCCAATTGACGTATACAACAGAATTTCTGTCGACAGAATTCTGTCCCCGTTTTTGGTTGGCATATTTTTTCTGTCGACAGAAATGCTGTCGGTCGAATATGCCATCAGAATTGTTTGTGTTTAATTGTTATCCTCCTCCAGGTTGTCCTTTTTCTTTAAACTGTCGTCCAATCTCGATAAAATTAATAAATTAGCATAAACTACCCCAAAGCATGACTTGTCATTCCTGGAAACTAACATACAAAACAAAGAGTGGCTAAAATAATCATCAAGCAGTGACGACGTGGACAGACAAGTTGAACTGATACTTGCAGACCCCCATGGTTTAACACATAATACTGATCATAACAACAATTTGTTGGATCTTTATTTGACTAAACAAACTCAAAAAAGTTGATATTTGGATCTTTGGACTATATATTAATGCTGATATATATCAGCAATAGTAAAATTTACATCGCCTTCACCAATTCGAGCCACTCCTAAGTAAATCGTGAATTATAAACACACTGACTTGAAGGGACCTGAAGAAACTTTTATGTAAGAAAACGTACATAACAACCTTTTTCTTTGATACATAAATGATTTAATACTCATCTTTACAGTATACGAATTTCACAGTTTTGCTGATGACAGTACATTGTATGCCTTTCATGAATCTCTTAAACTCGTGTGGCAGCTCCTAATGATAGATAGTGGTTTATTAATTATATCAATGAAGGTTTAGAACGAATAATGGAATGGAGGCAGTGTAATCTAGTCGAGTTTAATTCTCCAAATCCAAATTATGTTGACTTTCGCGGATGGAGCAGCATAAAAACTTTCCTATTAAGAGAAACCATGAGAAACTGCACGAGGATGACTTAGTTAAACTACTCGGAGTTATTTTCGTAAATAACATAAAATGGAACGAATATGTGTTCAATCTTGCAAAATCTGCAATGAAAATTGGTATTCATAAGTCGATGAAAGAAGTTTTTTTTAACTTCGAACAGATTTTGTTGATCATAGCATATTGTTGTACTGTATCCATATCCTCATTTCCTCCATTTCCCCCAATTTCCTTAGTTTTCTAGTTGACATGGTATCTTCGGCTATTCAAAGAGTCTAAATAATTGATATTTCATTTAATATTTCGTTCTTAAAAACAAAATAAAACAAAACTCAACGAGGTATCATAAGCATTATAATTTTAAGTTTCATGTTCTTTTATTTCTATAGTATTTTCGTTCTCGGTCACCATAACCGGCAGTCATATTACAAAGTTTGAACGATCGAACTACCTAGGTTTTTTAATTATCAGTTGATTAATCTCAAAGTCTGATAGTTTTTATTTTATTGTAAGGCTATTGTAAGTTTATGGTAAGTAACTTTGGCAATACTTTTGCATTCCAATCAACGTGTTTCCTATTTTTAATTTAAAAAATGTTATGTTTTTAACCGAGGTTTAGTTTTGACCGATCAACACAACAAATAAATAAAGAACAAACCTAACGATAAAACGATATTGAAACAATTTATGATTATTGATATAGTTTATGTTAATCAATATTTTTAATTCATTTTATTACTAATACATATATTTATGACGTGACAGTTTAACTTCTTTTGTGATATCTTTTTGGCACAAATTTGAACTCTAAACATTTTTTAGGATATGTAATAAATTTTGATTTTAATTGTGTTTTCTATAATTTCTAAATAATTTTTCTATAATAATAATAATATAATAATATAATAATATTTTTTTCTATAATTTCTATAATTTCTATAATTTCTAAATTATATTTAACTAGAAAATAAGTTAGAAATAAAATGGTGAAGAAATGATACACTAAAGATTAAAGAATATTAAAAAGAAAATAAATAAATTTTGATTTTTTCTTTAAAAAGCTACGCTGAATTGTTTTAATATAAATTATCTTTCCAGACCCTTCGAACTATATAAGAGTTATCTTGTTCGTGAAGTGAATTTTCCAACTATCGTTTTTAATAGTTTTGAACCCGTAGACTGTGGGCCTTTGGCGCGATCCACTAATCACTCAAGACAATCATGCTCACGAGCGCTGTTTTTACCATTCCATACTTGTTTCTGATCGTTACAATTGTAAACTCAAGTGAAATGGGTTATGGATCAATTTAGGCGTTGACATAAATAATTCAAATGACAAGTTTGAACAAATAAAGCAGAAGCTAGGTAGAGCTTAGGTTACAATTTGTAAGTTTTAAGAAAAAAAAAATATTATTCTAAAAAAATATTTTACTATTTTGTGTTGATATATGTATTTTTATTTATCCACAGCTACTAAAGAATATATGCTTTCCATGCGTATATCTTTCATTGTAATTGTAGTCATTCCACCGCTAGCGAAATAATAAATATTCTTCATCAGTTCTATAGAAATACATATAAAAATATAAAATAACAAACTTGTTTTTTTTCTCGATGCTATCTTTGATTGATGTATTTCAATATGGCGATACAAACTTTTGCAAGAAATTTGGATATTAAACAAAATGTTTTGAAGTCGTGGATAAAATAGCATCTTGTATTCGCTTAGGATGAAGGCAATTCTTCACTCGGATGATTCCCTTCACTCGCTACGCTCGTTCCGGGAAACTTCATCCTCGTGAAGAATCGCCTTCATTCTAAGGCTTATACAAGAATCTACTATTATGCAAATACTACAGAATCTTACTCGTACAAAAAATCTTGTATGCAATTCGGGCATAAAGTAATAATTAATAATACCTGCTACATCTTTCGTTAGCTCAACACATACCGGATGATTTTTTACAAAAAATTAACGTAAAAACAATGATTGAAATATTAGATTTTAGTACAACCGGAGGATTTTTGTCAAAAACTTTTCGGGTTTTATACCACCGTTTTTTAAAATACGGTCAATTTTTTCTTAGTATACCCAGGTATTATGATCAGCACTTTACGGTACTAAAATCTTATATTGATTACACCAGTATCTAATTTGCTACGTATCAAATTTCATAGCCATTTTATCATCATACTTTTTAAATTTGATACGGTAATGTAAACTCTTATTAATTAGGACTGTGTTCCAATCCATACTATTTAGTACTAAAATTCTAAGCATTTATTATATTCTTGCTAAAATTCTTTTACTTTTAATTTCTGCAAAAAAATCACATAGACATAAATATTAGCTATAAAATAAGTTGATTTATTTTTATTTTAAATGTCATACCAAATTTTTGGTGTTCGCCCGTAAAAATAATACCAAAGAATTAAGAGAATAGGAAATGAAACTACTGTATATATGTAGGAACATTGATGGACTACACAAGTGAACCACACGACTGCTCGATACAAACTGAACTTCGATTTATTTATTTTATCTCAAGTAATTTAAAAATACAACATGACTGAGTAGAAAAAAATACATTATTATTATTTTTAATAAACAATACATTTGATTTGTGCTGTTACGAATATAATGCAAAGTAGAATAGCGGTATATCTCATCAATTGTTCCCACTCGGCCGTCCTGGATCATCATCCGGCCCGGATGATATTTGTTGAAAGCTAGAATCATCGTCGTTCTCGCTCAGTTCATCGTCTGATCATTCACAGAATCCCCCTTTCATGTTTTCAGCTGATGTAGAAGTTACGTTCGGACCTTCCGAGTCGGAAATTTTTTTAACGTCGTATCGATCGTGATCCTTAACTCGAATAATTTCGTATGGCCCCAAATACTTATCATGCAATTTGGCTGAAGGGTTGAATTGCGTTCGTTTTATCAAAACATGTTCACCAACGTTGTATTTTGGTGCTAACTTGCGTCGTTTGTTGTACGTTCTTTTATTTTCTGTATGACTGAAATTTTAACAAGAGCGTCTTGTCTCATTTGCCATCTATCATCATCGTATGATTGAGCGACTTCTTCTTCGATTGCCTCTTTCACCTTAAGGTCTTCAGGACATCTCATTTTGGTACCCGTCAATAGTTCGAACGGTGATCGTCCAATACTTCGCTGATATAAATTGCTGAGGAACCTTTGTACATTATCAACATATTTAAACCAATTTTCAGGTTCATCATGACTAAGATTTGCAAGTGCTGGTAGTATGATACGATTGAGACGTTCAACCTGTCCAGTTCCGGTGGATACTCCAGGAGTGGATGTAATAGATACAATGCCCTCATCTTGACAGTAATCTTTGAATTCGTTTGATATAAAAGCGCCACCTCTATCTGATACGGTATACTTCGGGTTTCCAAACACAGCACTCTGCAATTTTAATTTTTGAATAGCTTCTTTTGCATTTGTTGATTTCGCTGGATACAACCAAACAAATTTTGTAAACCCATCGATTACGCTGAGTATGTATTTGTACATCTTTTTGGTAGGCGTAAGATGTCCTAAATGATCAACGTACAATGTAACTAGTGGTGTATCCCCTTTGGGTATGGGGTTGAGGAGTCCGTCTTGTTTTCCCATCTTACGTTCGGCTAGGATGCATGGAATACAGTTTTTCACGACTGTTTTGATTTTTTCTAGAGCATCTGGGAGAAAAAATTGTCGTTGAATCAGCTCATTTGTCTTCTTGACTGCAAAATGTCCTTGGTCATGGCACATTTTTATAACTTCGGGTTGCTTTGCTCTTGGAACTACGAGCAGTTGTTGGCCGCCACATTCTTTAAATAAAATACCATGATTAGTAATATAATTCAGATACGTACTTGACTCGAGCAATTTCAAAATAGTTTTGATTTGCTCATCGGTTTTCTGCGCTGCTTTCACTTTCTTGATTAGTTCAGCCTCGGTTGTAAGGACAACTGGACCTTGGCTTAGTGCATTGACGTGTTTCATCCTCGTGCCGGGTCGGTGCTCCAACTCGTAATCAAACTCCTGCAAATATAACGCCCATCCCGAAATTCTTGGAATTAAATCACGTTTCTCCAAAGTTGACTTGAATGCTGCGCAGTGAGGAACGATGCGAAATTTGAGTCCAAGCAGGTACACACGCAATTTTTTTAATGATTTCACAATTGCGAGTACCTCTAATCCGTAACTCGAATATCTCTCTTCAGCAGGGGATGTTTTTTTACTGTACTAATAAACTGGGTGGAATTTTCGGTCTTCACTATCACGTTACAGTAAAACAGCCCCTAATCCGATCTTACTGGAATCTGTGTGGAGTTGAGTTTCAGCGGTTTGAGAATAAATTTTCAATACTGGCTTTGACGTCATCTTTTGCTTCAATTTTGCTACTACTGATCGTTGCAATTCACAAAACTTAAATGGTACATCTTTGCGGAGCAGATCTGATAGTGGCTTTGCGATCATAGAATAGTTTTCGATAAATTTTCGAAAATAATTTGTAAGCCCCAGGAAACTTTGTACTGTTTTGAAGTATTTGGGCTCTGGAAACAATTTCACAGCTTTGATTTTATTTTGTGGTGGTTTGATTTCACCGTTTGAGATTTCGTATCCAAGATACTCGACTTGGGACGACAAAAATTGACTTTTCTCCCATTTAATTATTAATCCACTTATTTCTGCTAATTGTAGAATAAAACCATACGAATGCTTCTTCTCCGTCGTTTGCAGGGACAATGACATCGTCCATGTAAACGAAAACAATTTTTTCAACGACCAGCTTTTTGAAAGTTTTGTTAATATAACGTTGAAAAACGGCTGGTGAATTACATAATCCAAATGACACCTTAAGAAATTCAAATTGACCAAACGGTGTGACGAACGAGGTGTATTTTATTGAATCATCATCGATTGGGATGTGGAAAAATCCATTCTTCAGGTCTAGAGTAGAGAATAATTTTGCATCCTTCAACTGATCGATTTGGTCATCAATTAACGGCATTGGATATCGATCTTTGATTATCTTCTTATTTAATACGCGATAGTCCACACATAATCTTCTGGATCCATCTTTCTTCATCGTCAAAACTATTGGACTCGCATAATTTGATTTACTATGACGTATCACCCTTTCATTTAACCAATCATCAGTTTGCTTTCGCACAATTTCACTTTCCAATGGCGCCAGTCACCTGGGCCGCTGAAATACTGGAACATGATCTACTAGAAGAATTTTCATTTTAATTTCTTCATTGTGAATCACGTCGTTCGGTTTATAATTCGTAATCATCTTCTTAATTGCAAAGCTTTTGGATTTGTCTATGACTGCGATTTTCAAACGTGGGACCACATTCTTGTTTACTTGTCGTTGATTCAGAACTGGCAACTGGCTTTGAATTTTTCATTTTCTCGCACATTTCAGTATAATGAGACAATTTGATCTTAAACTCCGACATTGTTAATGCACCATACATTATACTTTTGTTTATTTCTATGTCGTTTATTCCGTTAATACAGTGAACCATAACAGCTGAATCTTCAACGTTACCCAGCTTCGCCATTTCTCGTAAACAAATGAAATATTCATCAAATGATTCATTATTCGTTTTCTTTCTATTTGCTAATTTTTTATGAATTTCAGTGCTGTTGTATGTTTTTTTGAACTCTGACGTCAAAAAAATGTGAAGATTTTCCCACTTGTCAACATTTGATGCGAACCGTAAACTCATTTTAGCACTACCGACCAATATCCTCTTAACATAAACAACTTTTTGTTCGTCAGTCCTTTTTAAACAGTTACTTGCCTCATCAACATCTAATATCCATTTATCAATGGTGTAGTGTAACTGTCTGTACCACTGAATTTTGTGAGTCTTCAACATCTTTAAAATTGAATTGTGATACAGCGGGACGTGGATGAACGTGGGTTGCAGATTACAATTTCATCAATTCGTTTTCCTTCTCCGGTAGCTCGATTTCCTTGTTTTTCAATTCAAGTTCTTTAATTCTTAATGCTTCATCACTTATAACCGTATCGCTACTACCGCTAAGTATTGGCTGTGAAGACTGAAGTGATAAGTTGGCATCTCGATTCCGTTAAACTGCATTCATCAATAGCAAAACATCCTATCAAATATTTGGTACGTACTTACATTACATATAATAGATACTGGTGTAAACTTAGTGTAACTAACAAAATTTTACTGGTTTCAATTTGACATTTTTTTGAATAAAAAACTTAATTAAAATTTAAGTGAACTATATTAGGCCAATAGAATTACGGATTGTACGTGTTGTTGTCGGTAACAGGTCAGAAAGTTTTTTAATCTCTGGGGTAGCGTACTCACATAATGCACATGCCGAGTTCACTCACCCGGCACCTGGGGACTGGAGTTATACAACAAAGTGTGCTTGAAATTTTTTTTTACTTCCTTGTAAGCAATATAACTCGTAAATGGTGCACTTTAGGATACTGGTGCCGTGGAACTTTTTTGTTCCTTAAATGTTTTTCTATAACTTAAAATAAAAAAAAAACAAAAATAATTTGTTTTGTTGCAAATTTTTGCGAAAAATTGCAAAAAAATGCCTAAAAATCGATATTTTTTAATTGGTTTTAGTTGTTTGCAAATAATTGTTTATAACATAATTGACCCCTTTATCTTGTAGCAGAAACTTCAACAAAAGAAGTAAGTTTCAGAACGTTTCATTCGGCCTGATAGTTTTTGCGCAATTCCATTTTGCACTTAATGCCCCTAAATAAGTTATTAACTTTGGGCAGGCCGCAAGGTCTGAATTTTCATCCGATCGCAATCTGCTTGACGGGAATTGAAAGGGTGTAGTGTCAGCTTTAAATAGCATTTGTGTTGCCTATACCCATATTCAGTATTAACAACAATTACAGTGGTTCAAAAAACCGCGAAAATTCCTTAGTTGCAAAATTAAATTTCTCAACGGATTTTCAACTTAACGAGATGCGTTTTTAAAATTTGCAAAGTGCTTAGAAAACCTCAGATTTTAGAAAATAGACCTCTCTAAGATGATTTGGGACATGATTACACATAAGTAGCTCATTACTTTTTCATTAAATTTATTTGTCATTACAATAATACTCAATTATACATCGTGTCGCTACGTACGTTTTACGTATACTATTCAGGACGTTTTATTATTTCATAGAGTACGTTACAAGCAGGAGTCAGAGTAGCCAATCGCGTGTTGGGTGGGCACAGACCCAGCATCTTGTGAGCACAACAGTATCATTTTGGAGGGAAATTCTCGGTTCCTATCGATATATGGCATACAAAATCCATGTCACAATCGTGGCTTCAAAAACGAACTGGGTCATAGTTTCTTTGAAACTTTTCTTTTCTTCTTTCTTTTGAAATCTTCGGTTTTCTAAGGAATTTGCAAATTTTAAAACCGCATCTCGTTAAGTGGAAAATTCGTTGAGAAATTTAATTTTGCAACTAAGGAGTTTTCGCGGGTTTTTCAAACCACTGTAGCTGTTGTTAATATTGAATATGGGTATAGGCAACACAAATGCTATTTAAAACTGACACTACACCCTTTCAATCCCCGTCAAACAGATTGCAATCGGATGAAAACTCAGACCTTGCGGCCTGCCCAAAGTTAATAACTTTTTTAGGGGCATTAAGTGCAAAATGGAATTGTGCAAAAACTGTCAAGCCGAATGAAACGTTCTAAAACTTACTTTTTTCGTTGAGGTTTCTGCTACAAGATAAAGGGGTCAATTATGTTATAAACAATTATTTGCAAACAACTAAATTCAATTGTAAAATATCGTTTTTTAGACATTTTTTCGAATTTTTTCGCAAAAATTTTTCTACAAAACAAATTATTTTTGTTTTTTTTTTATTTTAAGTTATAGAAAAATGTTTAAGGAACAAAAAAGTTCCACGGCACCAGTATCCTATAGTGCACCATTTACGAGTTATATCGCTTACAAGAAAGCAAAAAAAAATTTCAAGCACACTTAGTTGCATAACTACAGTTCCCAGGTGCCGGGCGAGTGGACTCGGCATGTCCATTATGTGAGTACCCTACCCCAGAGATTAAAAAAATTTCTGACCTGTTACGAACAACAACACGTAAGCCATATCTTTTTCCGTTATTCTATTGGCCTATATACTGCATTTAAAATTAAATGAAATGAGGCGGAGTCTCATTGAAAGCAAAATTAATGAAATTGGTTTTTCGAGTTCTCGAAAGCTCTCATCAGTCATTCATAAAATGGTTAATATCTCGTGCATGCATAATGAAAATACTTTTACTGATGAGATCCAAGTTTGTATGAAAATTTATTTTGAGAAAAAAAAAATTAGTTTTGAAATATATTTTTCTTGATGAAAAGATTTCTTAACTTTTTCCTCATGATCAAAACCTCCGTAATCGTTTTGAACCGGGGCCACCGAGGCGTTTGTTGGTAAAAAATGGTGAGTTAAATTGTTTTTCCCCTATAAATTGGGTATAAAATATTGCGAATTCTTTTCAATTGATTTATATGGGCTGGGTTCAATTTGGGTTCGATTTCGAGAAAAATGGACTTACGTTGTTTTCCCCCTGTCCTCCAACTGAATTGAATAAAGTGAAGGAAAAAATAGGTTCATCAGTTTAACATATTCATATTTTTTTATTTACAGTTTGTGGGCAAACGTAAAAATAATAAAAAAATAAATCGGAACATATTTGTTTGTGTCTAAATTTTCGATTTTGGATGTCAAAAAATTGCTATTTTTGGTTGTTTTGGCTCTATTTTTGATGATTTACTGAATATTAGACCAATTGGCTACAATCAATTCCTTCAGCAATTCACTCGATTGGAAAGCGGCTTACATTTTAAAGCATTGTACTACTATTAAAATATAATAATGGTAGTGTTCGGTCAGGCAATATCATAATAAATATCACGATATTTTACGTCAAATTTTTTTTTCTTTTAACTTTACTTCGTTGAATATTATGTCAAACCGGACCCCATCTAATGGACTTGGCACTTTGACGCAGTGATGGGGCTCAGTAGACTCAGTGATCTTAGGAGCTACAACGGTAGGGTCACCCATGCCGTTTGGTCCTCGGTGAGAATCGAAGCCAAGATCAAGTCCTAAACCCAAAGCTAAGGTGAGACACGTACGCCGAAAGCTTAGCATGGTCAAGGGGGTGCTTGATTATTAGTACGGAACTCTGGATACCGGGCGTCGTCCAGTTTCAATAGCCTTACCACAGCACAGGGCTCTGTTGTGGTTGACCAATGTACCTCCCTACTTCCTCCATAAATATTGTATGGAAAACTATAAAGTTTTAGATGAGAGCGATGCTTCTCCAAACGCATCACATAAACTAACAACAAAACTGTGCACCATCTGCACAGATCAGAAATGGCCTCAGTTAATTTGAACCGGTTAATTGAACAAGATGCTCACGATCTTGGGTTTATACAAGAGCCATGGGCAGACAGTAAAAGAATAAAAGGTCTATCGTCAAACAAAAATACAAAACTGATCTATTTCTCAGATGTGGAAAGACCGCGAACCGCGATTCTCTTCAACAAACATCTGAAAATATTTGCATTGAATGAATTTATCTGTAGAGATCTTACAACGGTCCAGATAGAAATTCATCTTCCTCAAGGTGGATTTGGTAAATTCATTTTAGCTTCTGCATACTTCCCGGGGGATGAGGACGAGACACCACCAGAAGTGGTAGAAAAACTCATCAAGTATTGCAACAATAACCACTATAACCTCATAATAGCGTGTGATGCTAACGCTCATCACACCGTGTGGGGAAGTAGCAACATTAACACAAAAGGCGAGCGTCTGCTTCAATTTTTGTACAAAGAATATGTTTATTGCAAACAAAGGCAGTGAGCCTACCTTTAGAAACGCAATCAGAGGTGAGGTCCTTGACCTTACTTTAACTAACATAAACGCTACTAACCATATTAAGAACTGGCATGTTTCGAAGGAAGCTTCTATGTCTGATCATGCTTATATATGTTTCAACATAGAACACTACCCGAAGAGCATCCAGTACTTTAGAAACCCAAGAAAAACCAACTGGGAACTTTACACAACATATCTTCATGATAATGTAAATAGTTGCGGCAGTATCAACTCTACATTTGAGCTTGACTCTGCAGCAAATAATTTACAAGAAATTATCACTGAAGCATACAACCTTAATACTCCAATAACTCAGTCCAAAAGATGCAGAGATGTACCTTGGTGGAATGGTAACTTGGAGAGGAAAAGGAATAAAGTTCGCAAGCTTTTTTACAGAGCAAAAACAACAAATAATTGGACAGAGTACCGAGTAGCTCTAACCAACTATAATAAAGAACTCAGACAATCAAAAAGAAATAGCTGTAAAGAGCTCTGCAATAAGATAGATAATCTGCCTGCTGCAGCTCGACTCTAAAAATTGATGTTGTCTGATCACACAAACCCTCTAGGCTCAATCTGCAAACCAAGTGGTACGTATACCACCAGCTGCATTGAGACACTAGATACTTTACTTCAAACCCACTTTCCGGGCTCAATAGAATGGAGCACGGAAGATAATGCCAACGAAGACGTACATCTTCTAGATCCTGCAACTAAAAGTACTGCAGATCATTCAGCTAACACAATTTTCACCCCCAACAAAGCGAGATGGGCTATAGAATCCTTCGGTCCGTATAAATCTCCAGGAGGTGATGGAATTTTTCCGGTATTTTTGCAAAAGGGTCTAACAATCATTCTTCCATATATCTCATGCGTTGGTTCAAAGCAAGCTTTCGCCTTGCTTACATTCCTCAGATATGGCGAGAAACCAAAGTTGTTTTTATACCTAAGCCAGGAAAAAAACCTAATGAAGCCAAATCATACAGACCCATAAGTCTTACATCTTTTCTATTAAAAACAATGAAAAAGATGTTGGACTATCACATCCGTCATGTATGTCTTAAACAAAACCCTCTCAACTCTAGCCAGCACGCCTATCAGACTGGGAAATCTACTGAAACGGCGTTGCACAAAATGGTGAAAGAAATTGAGAGCACCCTAAACTATAAGGAGGCACTTGTTTGTACATTTATGGACATACAAGGAGCCTTTGACAATGCCCACTTCAATGCTATCATTAAAATGGCCACAAAGAAAAATATAAACCCGCTTATCATTGCGTGGATTATCAAGATAGCTACAGAGTGGGAAGATAACGGCTACACTAGGTGATTATTCAGTGACTGTTACTGCATCTAGAGGCTGCCCACAAGGGGGCGTGCTCTCTCCGTTGCTTTGGCTAATGGTGGCTGATGATCTCCTCACTAAGCTAAATGATTCCGACTTCAACACTGTAGGCTATGCCGACGACTTGGCAGTCATGGTTAGAAGGAAACATGACTCCATTGTCGCTGGTCGAACCCAGACAGCTCTTAATATTGTATCAAAGTGATGCAACAGATTGGGACTGTCGATCAACCCACGAAAAACAAGCATTGTCGTTTTCACAAACAGGAGAAACTTTAATTTCATTTCTCCTGTTCTAAACGGCGATCCAATACAAACATCAAAAGAGGTTAGATATTTGGGTGTGATTCTGGATAGCAAACTAACCCGGAACTCACACCTGAAATATATCTCCGATAAGGCAAACAAAGTTTTCTTCACATACAGAAACCTGTTTGGGAAAACATGGGGTCTTAGCCCAAAAATGATACTTTGGTTGCACCAAAGTCTTATTAAACAAATTCTAACATATGCAGCTTTAGTTTGGTGGCCTAAAACGCGCCAAATAACTGCTCAAAATATGTTTACAAAAATACAAAGGCTTGTGTGTCTTAGTGCCACAGGTGCTTTCAAAACCACGCCAACGTCAGCAATGGAAATTCTTCTAAAGCTTTCTCCATTGCACCTACATGTTAAATCTGCGGTGTTGAGCGTTCATAGACTGCAGCTCACAGAAGGGTTTAAGCAGGGTAATCTAACTGGACACCTTGAAATCCTTTCTGAATTACAAGCTGAAATGCATACATACCATATTTCGGATTGTATGCCAAAAACAATAGATTTAGACAGGCACTTTGATGTCAATATATTGGACAGAGATCGTATTAAAAACTACATACGGTCACTGCCACATAACGCCAGCATCTGGTACACAGATGGTTCTCGAACAAATATGGGCACGGGAGCAGGAGTGTTTGGTCCTAGAACAAAGCAAACGGTTGCCCTAGGCACCACAACAACCATATTTCAAGCCGAAATTTTTGCAATTAGCAGTTGCGCTTTGCTATGTGCTGAAAGAAAATACCAAAATATTGAAATATATACCATCTCTGACAGCCAAGCAGCACTCTTGGCACTAAAATCTACGCGCTTTGATTCCAAACTGGTATGGGAATGCTACCAAAATCTACTAAAAATCTCCTGCAATAATAAAGTAACACTTGTGTGGGCACCTAGCCACACAGGAATACAAGGAAATGCTATCGCTGACGCTTTAGCAAAGCAAGGGGCCGATAAAAAGTTTGTTGGACCGGAACCATGCTTCGGAATGGCCAAGAGTTCGCTCAAAAGCACAATTCAAGCTTGGGAACAGGAACAAAATGCTAAATTATGGAGAAGCAGAGAGGGACTAGTACACTCTAAAAAGTTTCTAGGTAACCTCCCTGTTTCACCCTTAAAAACAATCGACTTAAACAGAGAGTCTCTAAGAATTTTAACGTGGTGCGTTACTGGACATGGTCCATTAAACCACCATCTTAACAAAATGGGCCTTGTTGTTTCCGACAGGTGTAGATTCTGCTACTCGGACGCGGAAACGATGGAACACGTCATCTGCAGCTGTCCTGAACTCTCTGGGCACAGATACAACTAACTTGGTCATAGAAGACTAACACTTCCATTACCACAAAACGTCACTCCAATTGAGCTAATTAATTTTATTAAAAGTCTCACTTGGATGACAGAATACAACCAGTAATGGCACAGACGACTGACTAATAAAACAATCAGGGTAAGCACAATAGACCTTCAGGTCGCAGTGCTACTTGAACTGCAAGTCTTAAGGCCCTCCAATAAAAAAAAATGTCAAACCGGACCGAACAGTCAAAAGATAAAAAAAGTAGTGTGTGTACCAGAGTACACAGGTAAGAAGTGAAACTTCTTTATTACATATCATTTTTCTACTATTTATAACTTCACAGAAATTGGGTAGATAAGGCTTAGGAAAAAAAACGCCGATTATTGATAACCAATTGTTTGGTGAGTATATATCTTCCTATATATCTCTGATACACTCCAATTCACCATGACCACCGTGACCACATTACCACCATGGCCAGCATGACCACCTTGATCACCACGATCACCATGACCGCCATAACCAACATGACCATCATGACCACCGTTAACACCATGACCATCATGACCACCGTAACCACCATCACCACCGTGACCACCATAACCACCATGACCACCATGACCACCGTGATCACCGTGACCACCATAACCACCATGACCACCATGACCACCGTGAACACCATAACCACCATGACCACCGTGACCACCATGACCACCATAACCACCATGACCACTATTACCACCATGACCACCGTGAACACCATGACCACCATGACCACTATAATTACTATGACCACCATGACCACCATAACCACCATGACCACCTTGACCACCATGACCGCCATGACCAACATGACTATCATGACCACCGTGAACACCATGACTACCATGACCAGCGTGACCACTATGACCACCATGACCACCATGACCAACATGAACACCACGACCATCATGACCACTGTGAACACCATGACCACCATGACCACCGTGACCACCGTGACCACCATAACCACCATGACCACTATGACTACCATGACCGCCATGACCACCATGACCACCGTGAACACCATGACCACCGTGACCACCGTGACCACCATGACCACCATTAACCATGACCACCATGACCACCGTGAACACCATGACCACCATGACCACCATTACCACCATGACCACCATAACCACTATGACCACCATGACCACCATGACCCCCTTGACCACCATGACTACCATGACCACCATGACCGCCATGACCAACATGACCACCATGACCACCGTGACCACCATGACCACCGTGACCACCATGACCACCGTGACCACCATAACCACCATGACCACTATGACCACCATGACCACAATGAACAGCATGACCACCATGACAACCGTGACCACCATGACCACCATTACTACTATGATCACCATGACCACTATTACCACCATGACTAGCATGGCCACCATGGCCACCATGACCACAATGACCACCATGACCACCATCTACAATCGACACATCCATATAACATTTAGTACAATACTAAATAAATAACGGTGCATGCACTATGTATGAGGTTTTTCCTCATGAGATTTGTGCAACTTTTTATTATTATTTCTAATAGAAATACAATGCTTTAAAATGTAGGTAGCTCAATTCTCTACTAATCATGAGGAAAAATTTAAGAAATGTTTAACTTATTCATTGAGGAAAAAGTATTTCAAAAATAATTTTTTTTTCTCAAAATAAATATTCATACAAACTTTCATGAGTAAAAGTATTTTCATTGTGCATGCTCTGTTAATAAAAATAAAATTATCTAAACAAAATTAAAATTTATAAAAAAACAACGTAACCGAAAATCGTGACGATTTTTTTAAATTTTATACTGCTTTAAAATTTCTCTCATACGCCGATAAAGAAGTTTCACTTCAAAAGATGGATTTATACGTCACTTTTATTTCAATTAATTTTAACACAAAAGATAAATTTAGCTCGAAAACCACAAATCAATTTTATCAAGAATAGTTATTACAAAAATGTAAGTATAAACAAAACAAAACCAAAAGGGTTAACAACCAAAATAAAATATTTTTATTGTCACCTAAATTCAAAACATTTTAACATTTAAAACCAGCAAAAAATCTGATTTTTTTCGAGATAAATGGCTGCGTATAGTACTTCGAAAAATCATGGTTTTTTTATCACGTTGTCTCGACCGAATACTAGGAATAAAAAATTGCTCAAATGGTTGAGAATTATTAATAATAAAACTATTTTTAAACAATACACGTTGTGTTTTATTGAATCTCCATTTATTTGTATCATTATATTTTTACATTAAACAATTTGACATAAAACATTAGAGTGCTGCCTTAATAAAATTATTCCTTTAACTAATACAGTTCAACATATAAAATTAATTTTATCTCAACATTCTCCCCTAATTTTAAATTTTATTAGTATCTGTGATACTCCTCCCTTATTCTAATTCAAATTTTATATAATATAAATTTATAAACATATCAATAAAATTTTGTAACGATTAGCAGTGCAACCCAGCCCCCCAGATAGGAGCAAAGATTGCACTTACTAAAGTCATAGATTTGTTCCCTGTCCGTTGCCCGATTCCCGCTCTATCGACTTGGCTCAGTCTATAACGGTCGTGGGTTTGAATCGGCAGCCAGAAGCCCTAGATGGGAGCGGTTGTTAGTTGGAGAAACGCACACAGCCATCCCTACTTACCTCTTGTCCTTTACCATGTTCTCATCCTCTACCAGACATTGTTTCAGCGAATCAGTGGTTGCATGTTCAGAAGGAACACATAACACCTGTCGCTCCTGCCTATCTCAACATATTCAGAAACACTATACATGACAAACAACAACAAAAATTACTTAGCTAGGACTCACCTTAAAAGTTTCCTGTTGATGTATCCGTCTCTATAGCGGGTTATCCCAAAACACGATATTTAAGTACATGATTTTTATTTCCAATTTCATTTCATTTTTCATTAAGAAAACTTTTCCCAAATTATATTTGGACTAATTTTACAATTTTTAATCAGAACACCCAAACAATTTGTTTCAAGATAATGGAACACTTCCAAATTATATTTGGACTAACTTTACTAATTTACTAAATAAAATTTTTATTAAAACACTAAATTATTTAGTTTTCATAATCAAACATTTCCAAATTTTATTTGGACTAACTTTAAAATTTTTTAATTAAAACACACGATTACTTTAAGTTTCATAATAAAACATTTCCAAATTTTATTTGGACTAACTTTACTAAATTTTTAACTAATACACAAGATTACTTTAAGTTTCATAATAAAAGATTTCCAAATTTTGTTTGGACTAACTTTAAAATTACTTCGGTCTGAAAGACCTAAGTATTACATTCATGAGCCAAAAGTGAAATTCTTACCCCACTTTTTTTGGCATTTCTCGACGTTTTAGGACCTACTGATTCTAAAAAAGCAAAAAAAAAAAATGTATGTCTGTCTGTCTGTCACAACCGACGAAATCTAGAAAACCGCTGGACGGATTTGAAAAATTTTTTTTTCTAAAAATAGGTTTACTTAATAGGAAGAGCCGAAAGGACGATGTGTTCGATAACTGTACCGGAAGTGTGTCAAAAAAATCGAAAAGGTGTCAAAACAAGGAAATTTGCATATTTTTTGCTTAAAAAACGTTCATTTTAAGTGATTACGAGTATCCTACATTGAATTTGGAGAAATCTTGATGGTCGGGATTGGTATGTGAGACCAAAATCTAGATTATTGCATTATAAGTTTGTCGAAAAAAATGTTGTCAAGTGTGTCAAAAGATAGATTTTTATTTATTTTTTTACCTAATTTTTTGGAAAAAAAATAAAATTAATTGTTTGTTTGAAATGAAGTTTTTTTATTATTATTGAGAATTATGGCATTATAAGTTTGTCAAAAAAATGTTGTCAAGTGTGTCAAAAGATTTTTAATTAGTTTTTTACCCAATTTTTTGGAAAAAAATAAAATTGTTTCTTTGAAATGAAATTTTATTATTATTATTGAGAATTATGGCATTATAAGTTTGTCAAAAAATGTTGTCAAGTGTGTCAAAAGAAAGGTTTTTGTTTATTTTTTACCCAATTTTGTACAAAAAAATAAAATTAATGATTTGTGACATGATATTTTATTATTATTATAGAGAATTATGGCATTATAACGTCGCCTTAATAATGAAACAACGTATGCTATTTATACGTTGTTTTTATATTATAGGTGCGCTGCATTCCCCATAAGGGTATCTTTGAATTGGCGTTTTTACATTTTCGAATTATTTTATGACTGGGGGTAAGAATTAATAAATTATAAATTAACGTCCATGCAAATGCATGCGCACATCAAACTTTAAACTCAAATATCTCGAAACTATACTTTTGCGTATACGTTATTTCATTATTAAAGCGACGATAAGTTTGTCAAAAAATAATGTCAAGTGTGTCAAAAAATGATTTCATTTACTTTTTTAGCCAAGTTTTTGGAAGAAAATGTAGCTGTTTTTATGACGTAAATGTAATTTAAAATGAAATTGGACATGGAAATTTTTGAATTTGTTATAGTTTTGGAAATATTTTTGGAATTTGGAAAAAGTTTGTATTTTTGATTTTGTAATAATTTTTACAATATTTTTAGAATTTCGGAAAAAGTTTTAATTTTTGATTTTGTAAGAATTTTTGGAATATTTTTAGAATTTTGGAAAATTTTTAATTTTTGATATTATTATAATTTTTGGAATTTTGAAAAAATTTTCAATTTTTGATTTTGTAATAATTTTTGCAATATATTTAGAATGTTGGAAAAAGTTTGAATTTTTAAGAATTTTTGAAATATTATTGGAATTTAGAAAAAATTTAAATATTTGATATTATTCTGATTTTTGGAATATTTTTGGAATTTTGAAAAAGTTTGGTTTTATTTAATTTAACAATATTTTTGGAATTTTGATTATAATTTTCCGACAACGTATTGATGTTTCGTGTTAGTTTTGTTTTAAATTTTTAAACAGAGATAAAAAATACTAGTACTTTAACAAAGAGTTATGTTTGATATACATCGCTGCCCAAAACTAAAAACCATGTCCCCATTAAAGTTTTTTGCCGAAAACTATATCAAAATCCTTAACCCAGACCGAAGTCTTGATATCTCAGAGCTGTAAGATTTCAGCCCCTCCATATGTTTTTATTAAAACACAAGATTACTTTAAGTTTCATAATAAAACATTTCCAAATTTTATTTGGACTATTAAAAAAAATTTTTAATTAAAACACTCAATTATTTTAAAGTATTTATATTTTAACCGACGATACTAATACAACACAAAAAAAAAACCAAAAGAAAAAAGAAACAAATAGCTTTTACTCAAACGACCGACTTCGCCCGCGTTTCGAAACTCAGGCCCAACCAAAACTAAAACAAATTGTGACCATCTTGGTCGACAATTCGAATCCGAGTCCCGACTAAAAATTTTCTAACTCAAGTCAACAACTCGGTGTTATCCGAGCCCTGGTCAAAATGCTCTTAGCTGACAAAAGTAATAATAACGAGAGAAAAAAAATTAATTCCTGAATCTAATGAATTTGTGGGAACTTTCCCACAAATAGACGAAAACTTGTTTAATTACAACAAAAAAAACGAAAGGCTGAATTTCAGACTTTTAAGTAGAAATGAAAGAAAAATGATAAAGTGAAATTGGATTACAACTTATGTTAATCCAGAATTTTACATTAATTGTTTTCTGTAAAACTTACAGAAAGCAAAACATGTGAAAATTTTTTGCATAATGTGCAAAACGAAATATGGGAAAATTTTTGAAAAATGAGTATACATAATGTAAGGATGGATCAAAATTAAAAACCAAAAACTGTCTGGAATTTATTAGACTTGCGACGAAGGGAAGATGATAAATCTTTAACACGAAAATAGTATTTCTGAAATTCTCTTCGTCACAATTTCAAAATTACAACTCCATTAGAATTAAATAAAACTTAATTTTGATTTACTTATAATTTAGATTTCAATTTTACACATAATTTTATTTACCATTTCATTGAATTGTTTTGGGTTTGGTTTTGTAAATATATCTCCAAATTGTTCTTCTGTTGGACAATATTCAACATCAATATTTTTACTCTCCATATTATCTACTACGACTTTGTATTTAATATCTATATGTTTAGATCTTTTAAAGTTCGAATTTTTTACCATTTTTATTGTATTTTGACTGTCTATTTTCAATATGCTTTTTATATCTTTATTAGTCAGTTCTTTCAATAGAGATTTCAAATGAAGTACATCTTTGACACAATCGCTTGCTGCGATGTATTCACTTTCTGCAGTGCTTAGTGAGACAAAATTTTGTTTTTTAGTCGTCCATTATATTGGACCACTTGCGTACATTATTACACTTCCTGAAGTACTTTTTCTTGTTACTTCATCTCCTGCATAATCTGCGTCAGAAAATGCTTCTACAATTTCCTCATCTGGATTTTCTTCAGCTTTATACTTTATTACTTGCTTAGCTGTTCCTTGCAAATATCTAAAAATCCTTTTAATATTTTGAACATCTGTCTCTGTTGAATTTTCTATATTTCTTGAGACGATATTAACTGCGTATGTTATGTCGGGTCTAGTGCGTGTTGGTAAATACAAAAGACTACTCACTGCTTCTCTGAAAGGAAACTTAACTTTTGTATTATTATTTGTTTTATTTTGTTCATGCTTATTCAACGTTGCTGGATTTTTAACTGGTTTTGTTAATTCCATATTGAATTGTTTTAATAATTTGTACGTAAAGTCTGTTTGATGTAAAGTACTACTGTTTTCTTCATTAATTATATCAAATCCTACAAATAATTTTGGATTATTTATTCTTTTAATATCAATATCTATTTCAAGTTCAATCTAGTTCAAGTTCATTCACTTATTTGCTATACTTTCAGTTTTTGAGATGATTAGTCCATCATCAACCTATATTGCTACGATCAGATCACCATCCTCATTTATAAATACGGAGTTGTCTGTCAACAACTGTTTCAGTTTATTTTTATTAAATATATCAACCAACCTTTTATTCCATTGAATTGGAGCTTGATTTAGTCCATAAAGTGGTTTCTTTAACTTGCACACATAGCCAACATTTTAATCATATCCCTCTGGTAATTTCATGTGTAATTCTTCGTCTAAATCACCAAAAAGAAATGCTAATTTTACATCAAATGCTGATAATTTCATTTTATTCACTTTGCTATATGCTAATAAGAGTCTAAGCGTACTCACTGATACAACTGGAGTATATGTTTCATCGTATTCATCTTCTCTTTGTTCACATCCACGAACAACTAGACGGGCCTTGTAGTTCCCATCACTTTTCACTTTAAAAACCCATTTACTTGAAAGAAGTCTTTTATTTTCAGCTTCTTCTTCCCTTATAAATTCAAACACATTATTTTTATTTAAAGATCTTTTTTCTTCTTCTATAGCTTTTTTCCACTTCTCCTTGTTTTCTCCTCCAACCGCTTCAGAGTAGGTTAACATCAACACAAAATCGTTATATTTTGTTGGAATTTTTTTTATCGATTTATTATTTTCATCTGTATGCTCTTCTAGTACGACATTTTCATTTTGTTCTTCTTCATCGTCAGACCAAATTTTTATTACCTTTTCTGACTGTCCGATTTCAATTTTATCTGTATCAATATTTCTTTCATCAAATACAGCATCTCTTGATACAACTACTTTCCGTTTTTCTGGATCCCAGAGTCTATAACCGTTATTTAAAAATCCTGTTAATTTAGTTTTAATACTTCTACTTTCTAATTTTTTTAAATGACCCACTTTCTTAATGTATGCAGTACTCCCAAAATTTCTTATATTTGATATATTTGGTCGCTTTCCATACCATAACTCTGCTGGTGTTACTTTAACTGCTTCAGTATAACTACGATTTAATATATACTGCAAAATATGCGCTCTCACCCCACATATTAACATTAATTTTAGATTGTAGTAGTAGTGCTCTCATTTTATTTACAATAGTTCTGCCAAATCTTTCACTTTTACCATTAAGTTGAGGTGTGTTCGGAATTGTATAGTCTGTTTCAATTCCCTTTTCACTACACCAATTTTTCATTTCTAAACTTGAATACACACCATCACCATCGCATCTAATTTTTGATACTTTTAACGAATTTTCATTTTTAATTTTAGTTATATATGATGATATATAATCGAATGTTTCACTTTTATGTTTTAAAATAAATACTGCTGCAAAATGTGAATAATTATCTATTAATGTTAGTAAATATCTCTTACAATCCCAAGTTTCTGTTTGAAAAGGGCCTATTATATCTGAATGAAGTAACCATAAAAGTCTATTAGATCTTTCCCTTGTGGTATTAAATGGATGTCGCGTTTGCTTTGCCTTCACACAAATTTCACATATATCTGATAGTTTATCAAAATCTTCTCCGTCTTTTCTTAATTGCACATTATTTTTTGTAAATAAAACTTCAATATTTTTATTTGTATTTGACATACCGAAAGTAGGTTAGTTGTTAATTTAGGAATGTATAGTGCTTTTAACTTAAATTTTTCAGTATCAACCTCACCTGTACCTAAAGATTTCATAGTTTCTTCAGATTTTGCCGTATTTACATATGATTGTTTTGCTTCAAAATTACTAAATAAATTGTCCGTGCTTACGAGGTGTTAGAATCGACTACAAAATTATAAACGTCCTTTTTTTCTTCTGTATTTTCTTGAAATGTCATAAAAGATACTTTCTCATATTTATTAATTTTATTTTTGTTTCTAAAGTAGCAATTTGATTCAGGGTGACTATTTCTTCTTTTGAAGATTCCACAATACATATTATTATCATTTTCATACTTTGATTTTTGTTGTTGTCTGTTAAAATTTTGCTTGTTACCAGTTCTGTTTTTGTTTGTACAGAACCTTGCAAGATGATTTCTATTACACACGAAACATTTTATTTCATAATGACTTTCTTTTTTTATTGCTCCGAAGTTAGCTTTTGTACTTTTAAATGCTACAGACATATCTTGATTGATATTTTTACTCAGTTCTATGTCTAGCTTCCTCTTTAATTAGTCTGTTTGTTAGGTTACATAATGTTTTTTCCGATTTAATAGTGGAATCCCGGGCAGAAGGAAAGCTTTGTTTTTCTTTTAAATAATTAAGAGGTAGGGCAACAAGATTTCTGGATATTACCATCGCATCACTAATTGTTTGCTTAAGAACTTTTAGTTTGTAAACAATATTTTCAAGGTCACCAACAAAACTTGTCATATCCTGAGTTTCTTTGTATTCATAAGAAAAAAATTCATTATACAGATCTTCTAATTTTTGTTCGTTTTCTCCTTCAAACATAGAACAGATTTTTTCATACATTTGGTTTGAGGAATCACATTTTAATATTAAGTTTAAATATATTTTATTGTAGTGAAAATTATTTTTTGCGCCTTACCGTCCTTCATTATCCAGTCATTTAGTTTGTCTGTTTTATCTGCAGGTTTCTCTTCTTTTCCATCAACAATATCAATGGAACCATTAGATTTAAATAGAACTCTAGCTTGCAATTTCCAAATTGGAAAATTTGATCCGTCTCTTAGTTTTTTGATTCCAGAAGCATCTATAGTTGAACTCGCCATTTTTATTTTTCACACACAGCAAATATTTCTTTTTAATTTTAATAGTTTTAATTTTTAATAGTTTTTATTTTTAATGTAGTGATACGTTACTTCGATTTTATTTTAGTTATTTCACTTTGGACAAACACGCTCTGCTACCATGTTGAGAATTATTAATAATAAAATTATTTTTAAACAATACACGTTGTGTTTTATTGAATCTCCATTTTGTATCATTATATTTTTACATTAAACAATTTGACATAAAACATTAGAGTGTTATTGAATCTCCATTTTGTATCATTATATTTTTACATTAAACAATTTGACATAAAACATTAGAGTGTTGCCTTAGCAAAATTATCCGTTTAACTAATACAGTTCAAGATATAAATTTAATTTTATCTCATCACAAATTTCATGCGTAAAATTAATTTCATTGTGCATGATCTGTTATTACGTACTCAAACACACTCCCGGATAATTTTTGTCAAAAACTTATCGTTATCGGCATTGAATAAATATCTAAGGAAGAGTAACTAGACATTTTGAGTGAAGCATCTAATTTTTAGTATTGGTGAAGTTTGATAGTGTTTGCATTCTAGCTGGGTGGTACTGTTTACAATTTGCATATTTATATTTTCAAAACAAATAAAAGAAATAAGAAATGTTACATATAAATTTAAAAGCCTAATATGTTTGGATCAAATATTTCCTTATATTTCCATATATAAATATTTTTAACTGTCCATACAACACAAATTTTAATCATATTGAATTACTTTAAGAACACCTTATATTCGGCTGTGATTACGTTTGATATATGGTTTGACAACGATGGATTAAGAAAAATTACATTTATGTAGGGCAATAAAATATAAAATTAAACTAGAAAATAACAGTTTTTGTAAAGCAAATACTTTGTTTTTGTTAAAACATTATTCTAAACCTTTTTTATGCGTAGTATTAGTCAAAATATTCTAATCATTGATATGAAATTCGATGATCAAATTTCAGTGTATTTAAGGTTATTTGTACATATTTTAATGCAACACTTCATTTTTATGAATAAACTACTGCACAAATACTAATAATTGTTTTGTAAAACATTAATTTAAACTTTAATTTTTATAAATTTTGTTTAATTTGAATATCTTAAAGTAGAATTTCGGATAAAAGCTATCATTTTATTTTAAAATACAAAACGAAATATGTCAAATGTCATGGATGAAGAACGCACAGATATACAAATTACATACTTCAAAAAATATTCGTGTAGCCACACGTAATTATTCTTCCTTATATATTTATTCAATGGTTATCGGTTTTCATGATACCACCACTGTATTTTATTATTGTTAACCGATAACCATACAACCGGCATTCATTATACCATACCACGATACAATTTTGAATGCCCAAACAGGGATGATTTTTTCAGTACAATTGTAGTTTTTCAGTACAATGGACATTCAAAAAGTACGCCACTGTCTTCCCCGAATATAAGAACTGGTCCTTATATTTGAATGATCTGTCATTTTTCTGTATTTAGAAAGGTAATACAAAATTTTCGAACAGAAGGGTTTTCGAATAAAAGAGCCAGTTCTTATATTTGAATGCGTAATAAATTTTCTTTAGTTCTGTACATATATTTTAATAAAATTCAGGGTAAATATAATATAAAAAGCCAATATAGATTTCAATTATTATCAATTAGTATCTCAATTACTATTACTTACTAAAATCCAATATTCATTTTGATTTTATATTGAAAAACTATAGGAAGAAAGGGTATATGACTTTAACTTAGGTGCCAAGAATTTTTTTTTATCTGATAGAGAATCACTCACTGAAGCGAATAAAACCAAAACGAGTTGTATCGGAGCTCCGGGGTCCAAGATACAGCCCTATGAAAAAAACAAAATTGCACTGGTTTTGACAAAAATTTTTTATGTTTTATTTATTTTTGCTTTATTTCCTATGTGCTTATAAGATAAACGATCAAAACTGTCCCTTTTAATAAATTTTCTTAATTTACGTTAAAAATAATAAAAAAAATCCACTTGCTCCTAAGTTCGAGTCATCTTGCCGAAAGAAATATTATGCTTTGATCTGTCAAATTAATTTGTTGTGAAAATTTTGGGGATTCCTAATTATTGTACAGCAAATTTTTAAGGCAGCAAGCAATAAATTTTTGCCGTTAAACTTGTTTAGAAATAATACAGTAGTACAAGTGAGACAAATTCAGTACAATTTCTCTCTCTCTGGCGTTTACATCCCATGGAGGGATTTTGCCGTCTGTGCAATCAGCTTCCAATTATCTCGTTCCATGACCAGTTGACCCCAGTTTCGACATCCTATATCACGAAGGTCTTGGATGATGTCATCACGCCAACAGTGCGATGCCACGATAATTCGCACACTTTAGACGGTCACCTTTCTTATGCAGCGGAACAATGAGAGCTGTTTTCCATTCAGCAGGTAGTTCTTCTTGGTCCCAGATTGCAAGAATCAGATCATATATACGTGAGACCAGAGCTGCTCCTCCATTTTTCAAAAGTTCTGCGGGAATACCATCGAAACCTGGTGATTTGCCATTTTTCAGTTTTTTAATGGCAGCTTCCACTTCTTCTATTGCTGGGTAAGGGACAAAAATCTCCTCATTTGACGGAGCAATTGCTCGAATAGGATGAACTTCATTCGTTCTATACAGTAGGTCTTGAAAGTGGGATCGCCACACTGCCAGCACATCGCGTTCACTTGTTGTAAGTTCATTGTTTTCATTTTTGATGGCTGTAGATCTTGGGTGGAAATCTTTTGTCAGATTCCGTGCATTGGCAAAGCACTCTTTTGAATTTCCGTTGGCCGCATGTAGGTCGATGTTTTCGATGCAGCTCTTCATGTGTTCGCGTTTCTTTTTACGTAGAAGTTTTGCTGAGGCTTTTCTGGCGCATAGATAATCAGCTTGGGAGCTTCGGGTGTTCCTTGTTAATCATTTTTCTCGCAGTTTTTGTTTATTTTCAACGGATTGGTGGCATTCGTCGTCAAACCATTCGTTGTGTGATTTCGGTGGTCGTTTTCCGATTGTAGTTTGTGCTGCGGCTATAATGGTTGATTGAAGCGTTTGCCATTCTTCTTGTATGTTTAATGGCATCTCAGAAGAGATGTCATGCTCTTCTATGTTTTGTGTTATTATTTCCTGATATCTATTCAGCGTTTCCGGATGTTTAAATGCTTCGACATTCCAGTGCACGGTCTTTTTTGCTTGTCTGTTAAATGTAGATGATAATTTGCACTTGTACTTAAAGATGACAAGCATATGATCGGTGTCCATATCAGCACCTCTGTATGATCGAACGTCAGTTATACTTGTAAAGTGTCTCTTAGAGATCATGACGTGATCGATTTGATTTTCTGTTCTTCCGTCATTTGATTTCCACGTTGCTTTGTGAATTCTCTTGTGAGGGAAGAAAGTGCTGGAAATTACTAGATCATACATCATAGCCAGCTCGGCTGCGCGAAAACCGTTATTGTTGCTGGTATGATGCAAGCTGTTGGGGCCGATATGTGTTTTAAGTTCTGCAATCCTACCAATTTGAGCATTAAAGTCACCTACCACGATTTTTATATCGTGCCGCGGGATGTTATTGATGACTTCTTCGAGTTCTAGGAAGAACAGGTCTTTAATATCATCTGCTTTATCTTCAGTAGGTGCATGAACATTGACGATCGTTACATTGAATTTTTGCGTGCGGATTCTCAGTGTGCATAACCGCATATTAATTGGGCAGAAGTCGATAACATGCTGATTCACGCGACGGTGTATAAGAAAGCCAACTCCAAATTCTCCTCCGTTTTGATGACCGCAATAATAAAGAGTGTATCCTTTCGCTGTTTCATGGATTCCACTCCCTGGCCATCTTAGTTCTTGTAATGCCACTATATCCAGTGTGTAGCTCTCGACTTGTTGTGTTAGTTTTAGGAGATCTCCTGGTCTTCTGAGGCTTAGCACGTTCCAGGTTCCCATTTTTAAATCGTAGTCCGGGTACAGTTTCCGAGGTCGTTCCAATATTGAATCCGAGATATTCCGAGGCCTGTGTACAGAATTCATGACAATAATTTTTTTACGGAAATGGGGTGTTAGCCCTTCGCCCAACCCAAATTTTCGTGAATGGGTTCGTTCTGCATCTTAAGGTCACCAGAAACAACCTTTTTACACGTTTGTATAGCGAGCCGCTTGATCCAAGACAGACGCCCGCTGCAAGCCGCCCCGAACATGGAGAACAGACGCTTTCTACACATTTATATAGCGAGCCGCTTGATCCAAGACAGACGCCCGCTCCAAGCCGCCCCTAACATGGAGAACAGACGCTTGAGTTGCACTGGTTTTATGGCGCCAATGACTCGCCATGGTGCAGAATCATTGAGTATAAGCAGTATTTACTCTGCCCTCTCAACTACACCAACCTAATTCTGTTAG
Source organism: Diogma glabrata (assembly GCA_963693315.1). Taxonomy (NCBI): domain Eukaryota; kingdom Metazoa; phylum Arthropoda; class Insecta; order Diptera; family Cylindrotomidae; genus Diogma; species Diogma glabrata. Next base: position 74,411,830 of record OY856187.1, read on the forward strand.
CGTTACCCAGGTAGCACGGCGTGGACGTAGAATTTCGGATTTTCGCTGCCTTCAGCTGCCTTTTCGATTCAGTACAATGCATCATTTTAATAAAGTCCTTAAAATTGCTAAAAATATATATGTATAAACAAATATATAATTATGATGCAACAGAAAAATGCGATATTTCTTTATCTTAAAGCTCAATTTTTTATCCCATATCCATACTACGCGTTTCATCCCTTGTAGCAAAATGTGTTATTAATTCTAGTTTGTGATAAAACGTTTGTCATTTGTGATTGTTTTTTAAATTTAAAATGAATTTTGTTTAGATAAACACCATTTAAAAATGGTTTTATTAGAAAATTAGTACAATTGTTTCAAATTCAGTACTATTTACTTCATCAGCTTAGTAGTTTTGATTTTGGCAAATTTTAGCCGTGTTCGATTTGACTGAAGCAACGGATACAACTGAAAAATTGAATGCAATTTTTGTTTTTTCAGTTGTTTCAGTCAAATCGAAAGCGCCCCAGGCAAGAAACTGTAATCGAAATCGTTTTGTAATCGATAGTTTCGAATTGGAGAAAAAGAGGCATACCTATTATATATTGTCATCTCACTCTAATTAAAAAATATGGCGTTTTGATATTTAACATTGCACATTTTTCATTTACATAGTTGCGCGTAACATATATTTGATAAATCAAATATAATATAAATCGTTGATGAATCCAACAATATAAAGTCAAAATCTTGTGTATAATATAATATATTTCAACAGTAAGTACATTTTCAATGTATGTATATGTGTTCTGTCTAGAATTATTTTAATTTTATATTTTCAGCATAACATAACCTATAATTTAAAGTTTCAGCATTTATTGATTTGATATATACATCTATATATTTCTATAAACTATTTCTTTAAACGATATTTTTTCTCATTTCAGATTCACATTCACATTTATGAATATTTTTTTTAAGTTTTTGTATTTATAGTTTTAATAAAAATTTGTATAATGTGTTTTATATTATAATAAATAAATTTATAAATAAAAATTATAACAAATATTTTAAAACACCAAAACCAAAAATACGCTACTCTAAACTTTCGATTACATTGTAACTAGTAGTTTCGATGTTGTATCGAAACAGGTTTCGATTAAGTTTCGATTACATGTTTCGATTTGGTATCGATTACAGTTTCGATTTGGTATCGCTTACAATTTCGATTTCGGAGGCGAACACGTTGTTCTAAATGTAATCGATACAGTATCAAAACTAAATCGAAACATGTTTCGATTGCTTGATTACATGTAATCGATAACGAATCGACTACGTACTACCTACATAGGGTGACCATTTTTTCTCTAAGTAAAATCAGTACAAAATTTTAAGTTAAAATATGTAGCATCCTTAGTCTCCTTTGTCTTACCTATGACTCTTCTAAGCCGAAAGGTAATGTGTGAAGGAAGTAAGACAAATCTGTTTTAATTTTTTTAATTAGTTTTAAGGAAATTTTGTTGGGACCAACACCAGAATTTTGTGAAATACAACTTTCCGCAACGATTGCTTGGGAAACACAGGGTTAGAATTTTGATCTTTTTCCGTGGGTAACTCCACCTTTTAAAAATAAAAGTATTTTTTCTATGATAGCAAATGGCTTCAAGCCTGCTTGAAATAGCATATTTTCCTACAAGAGATGAAAACATTGTTTTTTCGTGAGTAAACAGTTGTACATGAGACGCGCTAGCGGCTAGTGAGACATGTTTACAAACGAAAAACGTTTTTATCTCGCGTAGGAAATGCAATTTTTTCTATGATAGAATTTTTTTAATCGATATTTACTATAAATTATAAAATTAAAAATCGACAACATAACATTAAAAATTCATATTATATTTTTTGTTGGTTGCGTTGTTTAAAAAACTTTGTAAAATTATATGAGAAACCATAGCAACTGCAATTTGTTATTCTTTTTACACTATATAGTTGTAAAAGAACCCATTTTCACAGGTCATTAAGCGTGATGGAAATAGACTTTTCAATTGTTATCATAGAAAAATTGTATTTCCTACGCGAGAAACATTTTACGTTCGTGAAATTGCCCCACTCGACGCTAACACGTCTCGTGAATAAATTTTCACTCACGAAAAAGCAGCGTTTTCATCTCTTGTAGCAAAATGTACTATTTTTCAAATAATTTTTATTACAAGTTTATACCAAACGATGACACGTATTGTTTTATTTCCTTATTTAAATTGAAGTTTAAAGAAAAATTCAACAATTTTCTTAAAAATCAGTACTTTCAGTACATAATTTTAAAAATCAGTAAAAATCAGTACCGCATATGTCTATCAGTACAGAAGCTAGAAAATCAGTACTGTACTGATAAAATCAGTACGAATGGTCACTCTATACCTACACCGTATCGATAACGAATCGATTACGTACTACCTGGGATATCATCACTGTGCCCAAATATTATAAGTGGTAATTCCCCATTTGTGGCGCCGATGCGGTGAGAATATGAACATAATTAATTGAAGATCAACTACACGAAAAAATCAACTCTAGATTCATTTGTGTAAATGAACTAAACAGTTTAGTTCAATAAAATTAAAACTTAATTTTTAATATTTTTGGTAAGTAAATTAAAATTTAATATAATATATTAATTCCATTTTCATTAAAATGTCTGCTTTCAAGTTAGAAACATTTTTTATCTTAAATTCTCTCGAAATTTAATATTACTAAATTAAATTGTGGTCAATCACCGATTTATGGATATAATAAAAATATGAAACATTTTATCCTTAAATCAAAACATACAAAGCAATTATGTAAAGGTTAAAAGTTTTGCATTTTTGTCAACATAATATATGGTTTAATTCAATTCTAATTCTTTGGAAATGTAATTTAAGTAAAAACTAAAAAAATTGATTGTTATTTTGTGCTTAAGTTTTCTGGCATTCACATACAACAGAAACGGATTTTCATACAAATTTGACAGCAAAAAATTCTGCTGTTCTAAAATTTGTATGGGATTCTGTTTCTGTTGTATGTGGTTTTCAGCCTTTAGGTGTAGTTTTTCTTTCTGATATTGTAAAAACATACATCTGCTAATGGCTTATATTTTTCGTATTTATTTTAGGTATTAATTCAATTTAAAGACTAGTTGATTTTGCCATCAGACATTTCACATTTGTCATGAGTGAAATAATATTTGCGGGTAAGGGAAATTTATTTGTATGTAATTAATTGATAATATTGTTATTTACGCAAAATATCAACTTTACTGATCGAGGAAAAATTTAACGGGCGACAGCGGGCTCTATAAATGTACGAGTTCAGTAAAGTTGGGTTTAAAACGACAATCGTGAAGTTCGTTTCTATAATTTTAGTTTTTGCATTAATTGTGTAGTAATTTTACATTGGTAATTTTTTATTTTGTATTATATGTTTTGCCAATTGCTAAATTTAGTAAATTTATCAATTTTTTAAATTTATTTAATATATGTAAAATTTATTTATTATACAGCAAATTAGCTAACAGTGTGAACAATTATTTTATGAAGTTTTTGTAAAGTTTATCTCCACAAGCGCTCCGAACGTCTGCAAACATAAATTTGCCTATAGTGTGGAGACACAAAATTTGAGCATAAACAAATATTTGTGAGTTTACTGAATGGGTATGCCGTATGATAAACTAATGGTGCTATTACACACAAATTAAATTCAGCTCCCATAATCAATTTTGCAGTTACCATAATTTGAAAAGTTGATGAAAAATATTTTGTATGTGAAAAAGAGGGTTAGCATGCGCGAGATAGATATAAAAACTGCAAGAAAAGTTAGCACATAGCAACTGATTTTTTGAAAAATTATTTCGTTTACCAATTACTGCTAGAAAATTGTCAGATGATTTCATCTGCAAATTCATCCGATTTAAAACCGATTATCACATTAATTGATTTTCATATTGAAATCGTAATAAAAATTATATTATATTAGGTATAAAATTCAAGATTGTAACGTGAAATTTTTACGTTTTCTTTACGTATTTTCGATTCACATTTTTGTTTCAAATCTTACGGCATTTTCTTATTGTACAAGCTACAACAATTGCTCTATAATGTATTGTCGCCATTTTGTCGTTTCATTTACTTTTACAGTATATAATTTATTTACAATTTATATACCACTAATTTAGATATAATCGATTATATAATATAATATTAATACTAAATAACTAAAGATTTTTTTAGAAATTGTTGTTTAAAAATTAATATTACCTCGTAACAGGATTTTTATTTTCCTGCAGTTTTTGATCTTTTCGCCATCTACAGTTAAAAAGAATAAATACTATATAATTAACACTGTTTGCCGTTGGCACTTGGCGTAAGTTTTCAAATAACATAATGTCAATCTCTTGATACTTTACGCAAATAACTTATTTAATAAGTTTAATAAAAAATTAAAGAAAACGAAGTTTTTTTTTTAATTTTACTGTTACTGTTACTGTTTTACTGTTAGGCCATCTTCTGGAGTAATGACTTATGTCGTTTTCTTTTTGCCAGAGCAGAAAGAGTGATTTTTTTTTTTCATAAAAAGAATATGACAAAATTCGATCTAGTTTTGTAGTTGTGTTTGTGAACTGTCATTTAATGTTTTAGTAATTAATTGTATTTAATTAAATAATTTGTATTAGTTTTTAATTTAAAACACGATTTAAACATAAGATTTATTTAAACAATAACTATTTCACTTAAAATAATAATAACTAAATGGCGTCTTGTTTGTTTAAAAATTTTGAGAGATGTGTAAATGTATTTGTGCAAGTCTATTGTATTTGTGCAACTCTATTGTATTTACAACTTGCTCTACGAAAAAATCTAGATTTATTTTCAGAGCAAAAAGAGTGCTGTTTTTGTCAAATAGAATACGTAATGTCAAAAAAAATCGATCTAGATCGAAAATGGGCGTGTTTAGAGCAATTTTTTTGGTAAAAAGAAAACGACATTAATAGTTACAATAATGTGGTTTTCGATTGGTAAAATCAGATTTGATCGAAAAAGATCTAGATTTCGGCGACCAATCGAACATGAAATCAGCTGTTTTTACTATTTTTGTTGTATGTGTAAAAAAATGAAATTTGCGACATGTGCTTTGATAATAGTAAACTACTTTTTACACACTTCACGCACTTTTATTTAATTTAGAATTATTTATTTCATTTAATTTAATTTAATTTACAATTAATAAACTCATCTAAAATTTAAAATCTCATATTAAAGAATACAATTGACATATGTCAAATTTCATTTTAATTGGTATTAGTGAAGGGGAATTGATCTGAGGGAAAATCTAGCTAAAATCTCAGATTTGAAAAACAGATCTCAGATCAAAAATAAATCAATTTTTTTTTGATCTGACGTACCAATGAAACACAAATTTGCTGTCAGATCAAAAATAGATCAATTTCAATCACATAAAAATCCTATGTATACAATTTTTTACAAAACAACACGGTACTTGAAAACCGACAAAGAGAGAGAAAACAAAAACAAAGAACATAATAAAATACTTAAATTATCAGTTATGAAAAAATCTAATATTAAAAAGAGACAAATATTTTAAGCAATAAAACTATTGTAAAACTAAAATTAAAATGAAAACAAAAGTGTTGAATCCCTTGGCCCATCCTCCAGAAAGAAAATATTTATGTCTTATGATCTGCAATCCCAAATAGTTGAAGTAATAAATTTCCAATGCAGTATCTTGTTCAAAATTTTCTTTCATAAATTCTAAATATTTTTTCTTTAAATTATCCTTTTATTTTGAACAAGATACTGCATTGGAAATTTATTACTTTTTATAGATTACTTCAACTCATTGAATAAATATATAAGGAAGAGTAAACCTATTTTTAGAAAAAAAATTTGGAATCCGTCCAGACGTTTTCTAGATTTCGTCGGCCGGCCGGCAGACAGACATACATTTTTTGTTGCTTTTTTAGAATTAGTAGGTCCTAAAACGTCGAGAAATGCCAAAAAAAGGGGGGGGGGGGAAATTTCACTTTTGCAATACCTAGGTTTTTTCAAAACCGAAGTAATATCCCATAGGTGACGGTAGATGCCGATTGGTTTGTTTTTCTTGAAAAATTTTCAATCGTAAATTTCAGATTCAAACCGATAGGAATCTGATGGCGGAAAAATACGATAGGTTACGATTAGTTTTACATATGGAATGTACGATAGAAAACGTTTAAAAACTTGTTTAGTTTTACCAAAAAATTTCAATCAAAAACTTCAGATTCAGAACGATTAACAACGATAGAAATTCTATCGTAAAAAACCCATTGAAACCAATTCTGAAATATCCCATAGGTGCGAATGATGCCGATTGGTTTGTTTTTCTTGAAAAAATTTCAATCGTACATTTCAGATTCAAACCGATAGGAATCTGAAGGCGGAAAAATACGATAGGTTACGATTGGTGCTACATATAGAATGTACGATAAAAAACTATTCAAAACATGTTCAGTTTTACCAAAAAATTTCAAGTCGTGATCTTCAGATTTAAAACGATTAACAACGATAGAAATTCCATCGTAAAAAAACCATTGAAACCGAAAAGTAAAAAATCCTATTGATAACGATAGATTACGATTGGTTGATTTCTCCTGAAAACATCTCAATCGTAAATTTCAGATTCAGCCCGATAGAAATCTAATGACGGAAAAATACGATAAGTTACGATTGGTGCTATATATGTAATACCGGATAGAAAACGATTCAAAACTTTTACAATTTCACCAAAAAAAATTTCAATCGTAATCTTCTAATTCTAAACGATTAACTACGATAGAAATTCTATCGTAGAAAAACCATTGAAACCGAAAACTGAAACATCCTATAGATTACGATAGATTACGGTGCGTTTTCTATCTGGCAGATATATACTAGTTTCCCACCGTAGCAATTTACTAGCTAGTATAGTTTAATAAAGTATAATAGCAACGGTGTGAAAGCAAACTATCACAACAATTATTTTAAATTTGCTATTTTCATTTGCTAGCTAGTAAATATAATACTTATCAAATAAAGTATAATATCGACGGTGTGAAACGTAATTATTATTTTATAGGTGAAATGTCATTTTATGAAATTTGTAAACATTGTGTTTTCTTGCGATTTTTAGCTTGTAAGATTCAATTCTGATATTTAATAAATTAAAGTCTATGTATTAATTGTTGATTATGATATGGATATGTTTAGTATATCATTATAAAGGAATAGGACATGAAAAACGTAGTCAACGTAGACGTTTGGTTTTCGTGAGAGAATTATTTAAAAAAGACGTTATAGAATAAAACTTATATGCATTTTATGCTGTTCAAAAACAGTGGCAGGGCTGGTCTAAATCTATTTTGATTTTCTCTGGGTTGTAAATTTCATTTTAAAAACTATAACGCTAATATCAAATATAAAATTGACAGTACGGTATTTTGATATATCAATTTTATTCTAGTGTCAAGTTAGGTTTGGTTTCCCACCGAAACATTATCTTAATATAATATGAACGGTGAGAAATCAAACTAATATCAAATATTTGCTATACTACATAGTAAATTTCTGCGGTGGGAAACTAGTATTTTAGTCTAAGATCCGGCTGCAGGATTAATGCGCTCATCGTTTTTTTGCTAAAACCAAATTTTTATGTATATTCATAATTAGGAGAATATATATCTACCAGGTTGCCTATCAAAATTTGGCCGCCAGTATTTTTAATTAAATTATTTTTAATTGATTTTTGGGAAAAAATTTCGTTCACTTGTTTTTTAAATAAAATGTCGTCTACATCACGGTAAATTATATAACGATTCTAAAAAATCACGGTTGGCGTTGCGCACCTGGCCGCACCTCTTCGTAAACAGGTATGATTTCGATACATTTATACGTTCATAAGGTACATTGATTAATTCTATATCAAATTAAAGCTAATTTTTTTCTATTTATTATCATATATGGTTGCCTAATTAAATCCGGCCGCAAATAAGGGTTGCTGGCTGTTAAAGATGATAAATATTTAAGGTAGAGTGAAAGAGAGTTAGCACGTAATATAATTTGGCAGACGAAGATAGCGATTGCCAGCTGTGCGACACTCTTACGCCATTGCGCATGCGCCGAATGTTAGTGTTCTCAACCACCGGAGAGTAATAGAGACTTAATAAATACTCCAAAAAAATTGTCTTCCTTTTCAAAATGACAAATTTAAAAATTACAACAAAAAATGGTAGAATCCTAGTTTATCCCCCCAAATAAATTTGCGTTTTTTTTTTCAGATAAATAGAAAGATTAGGTCCTCTGCATCCTAATTATGAAAAAAAAATTTGCGGAAATGAGGGGGTCAAAAGTTATAAAGGATCAAACTTACAATTTTACCTTGGTCCCCCCTTTGGTTTTTTTTTAATTTTTTTTTTCTTTTTTCCTTATTTTTATTTATTATTTATTTATATTTTATCACGCACTAAAATATTAAAATTTAAAAAAATACCTTGGTCCCTCCTTTGAGTTTTTAGAAGTAACTTGATTTGATTTTTGATTTTTTTTTTGACTCGCTTCTGCGATCTTGCACAACTTCGATCAAAAATAGCACCGCCCCTCCTCCGTGCAGTTCCGCCTCTCCTCCGTGCAGTTCCGCCCCTCCTCCGTGCAGTTCCGCCCCTCCTCCGTGCAGTTCCGCCCCTCCTCCGTGCAGTTCCGCCCCTCCTCCGTGCAGTTCCGCCCCTCCTCCGTGCAGTTCCGCCCCTCCTCCGTGCAGTTCCGCCCCTCCTCCGTGCAGTTCCGCCCCTCCTCCGTGCAGTTCCGCCCCTCCTCCGTGCAGTTCCGCCCCTCCTCCGTGCAGTTCCGCCCCTCCTCCGTGCAGTTCCGCCCCTCCTCCGTGCAGTTCCGCCCCTACTCCGTGCAGTTCCGCCCCTACTCCGTGCAGTTCCGCCCCTCCTCCGTGCAGTTCCGCCCCTCCTCCGTGCAGTTCCGCCCCTCCTCCGTGCAGTTCCGCCCCTCCTCCGTGCAGTTCCGCCCCTCCTCCGTGCAGTTCCGCCCCTCCTCCGTGCAGTTCCGCCCCTCCTCCGTGCAGTTCCACCCCTCCTCCGTGCGGCCCTCCTCCAAAATCATACCTGTTTACACCTGGCTGCGAAGAGGTGCGGCCAGGTGCGCAATGGCAACCGTGATTTTTTAGAATCGTTATATAATTTATGTGATGTAGACGACATCATATAATTTATGTGATGTGTCCGTGATGTAGACGACATTTTATTTAAAAAACAAGTGAACGAAATTTTTTCCCAAAAATCAATTAAAAATAATTTAATTAAAAATACTGGCGGCCCAATTTTGATAGGCAACCTGGTAGATATATATTCTCCTAATTATAAATATACATAAAAATTTGGTTTTAGCAAAAAATCGATGAGCGCACTAATCCTGCAGCCGGATCTCGTACTATTAGTCTATGCGTTTAAAATGATTAAATCCGATAGAAACGGATAGCAAACGATAGAAAACTATTCGTTTTCTATCGGTTTCTTTCGATTTTTATAAGGGCAAGCAAGGGATTCAACACTTTTGTTTTCATTTTAATTTTAGTTTTACAATAGTTTTATTGCTTGAAATATTCGTCTCTTTTTAATATTAGATTTTTTGTTAATTTAAACTGTTAATTTAAGTATTTTATTATGTTCTTTGTTATTGTTTTCTCTCTCTTTGTCGGTTTTCAAGTACCGTATTGTTTTGTAAAAAATTGTATATGCATATAGGATTTTTATTGTAACTATTAAGTCATTACTCCAGAAGATGGCCTAACAAGCTGAAATATATATAGAGTAACAGTAAAATTAAAAAAAACTTTGTTTTCTTTAATTTTTTATTACACTTATTAAATAAGTTATTTGCGTAAAGTAACAAGAGATTGACATTATGTTAATAAATACTATCATCTGAAAAGTTGATGATAGCAACTGAATTTAATTTGTGTGTAATAGCACCATAACAAATGTTAGCAAACGTTTGTTTGTGTTCAAATATTGTTATATGTATGTATATGAAATTTTTCAAATTTAATGGAGCCCATACACTTTGAAACATGTTTCAAAACTTGGTTTGTGTTTATAGAATGTTTTATAGTGTATGGTGAAGTTTGCAAACCAATTTGACGGCCATTTTCGAATTGGTTGTAGTAAAATCAAAACGCTTTGATTTTAAGTAGGCGGAGCTAATGGTTTTTAAACGTTTCACTGTCTATGGAAGAATTATTTACTTGCCAAATTAGAATTATTTAGAAATAAATGTTTGTGTATTCTATGAGACGAGAAATGCATATGAAACGATTGTGTTGACCAAAAACAACCATTTATATTTCTGCTCATGATTAATTCAATGAAAAACTATAAGAACTACATTTTTAAATTTTATTTACATACGATAACAGTGTTTGTTTGTTTTTATAGAAATAAAAGACCAAGGAAGGGACAGGTTTGTCTTAAATCATTCAATGACATTACTATTGAAAAGCAAAGAAAAATTTACATTTACCATAAATTCGTGTGTAATATGTTGCATTAATTTTCAAACACAAAAAGAGTACCTTAAACATATTAAAATACACATAAAAAAAGAACAAGAGTTTAAAACATTGTGGATATGGTGCTTGGAGCCTCAAATGAAGATATTTTTGGACATTCAAAGATATTCAGATTTCGAAGATGAACTTTCTTTAGTACTAGAATCGATGTCGGCCAAGATTGATATATTGAGGGTATTTATATTACGTTCGAATGCAACCATTGAATTCCTAGGCAATGATATATGGCCAAAGCGAATAACATATGGTAAGTCAACCTTTTGAAATAATCTTATTTGTCATAATACCACTTAGCACTTAATTTAATATTTACTCCATAACATATTGTTACGATTTTCGAAATTAACCCAACTCTCAATTTAGTAAACGTATTCCTATCTTGCTCTGCTTCCAATCAATTAATAGTAAGTACATAAGTAGTACCACTAGATTTGATTATAAGTATACAACTGCTTTATTTATTCACAATAACGGGTAAACAGTATTGCAACAATATTCTTTAACTAGAATATTTCTTTAATAGTTTTAGAAACTTTAACGGATGAGATTATAAACATTTCCAGAATAAAACTATAAACATAGTATCGATAGTAAAACACAATTTCTTTTTAGCAAGCCTTAAAATATTTATTTAAATTCAGCTATTCATTAGGTGCGTTCCATTGAAAATCAAACTTACTCAAACTTGCTTTGATCTATTCTACCTCGAACAAGTTGTGTAGTTGAAAAGCAGTTTATTTTTTTTTGATTTTATTTAGATCGTTTACAAACTTGTTTTGGTATTTTTAACAATAAAATGGACCAGTTAGATCTAAACATCAGCCCAAAATAAACATTTTTGAGAATAATAAAATTGTGTGGCTATATTTGAAAATTTTTCCAATTTTCGGCGTTCCATTGGTTATCTACTCAAAAGCTGCTTTGAGCAGCTATTTCATTCCAAAGAAACGCATGTATTATTAAAATTCACTCGTTTTCAATTTATACTATTGATTTACGGTGCATGCACAATGTATGAGTTTTTTTACTCATGAGATTTGAACAACTTTTTATTATTTTTTTTTAATATTAGCACAATGCTTTAAACTGTAGCTCTAGCTTCATTCTCTAATATTCGTGAGGAAAAAGTTAAGAAATGTTTAACTTTTTCATTGAGGAAAAAGTATTTCAAAATAAATTTTTTTTTTCTCAAAATAAATTTTCATACAAACTTGGATCTCATGAGTAAAAGTATTTTCATTGTGCATGCTCTGTCACAATAAATTTCTTCATTATGAACATGATGCTGCTTAAGTTTTTATTAATTCCGGATCTAAAAATCAATTAATCATTAACATATATATATATTGATGCCGTTTAATTGACTTAACTCAAGTTGCACTAGTTGTTGACTTCACCAAGCGCCTGACTTTATTATGTCTTATATATGGGTCATTCTTTTACAAACCGAACACTTTTCTGACCGACACATTGTTGATTTGGCTGAACATTTTTTTATGGGTTTGAAATAGGGGGAATAGGGTTTTTATGGGGGAAAATAAAGATATACTTGTTCGAGGGTTTTTTTTGGAAAATATAGCGGTTCTAAATTTCGAGAATTTCTGGCTTCACGAGTTATTTTCAAATATTTATAACTTCGATTCTATTAAAGATAGAAACTTCTGGTTTGTTTTATTTCAAAGTTTAAAGATGTTAGTTTAATAAAAAAAATTAAAATTAATAAAAGTTATTAACAAATTCTGATTGTTATAAACAAATAAAATGTTCAAATCGATTTTTAATCATTGCCCCACCCACGAAATGAGTTTTTAGTACGACCATTGTATTCTACGTTTCATTTTCTATAAAAAACGTATTTTTAATTAATGGAGAAATGATTTTTACTGTTAGAAATAAATACATTTATCGAGCGCGGGACGACAAAAAATTCCATATATGGGTCATTCTTTTACATACCGAACAGATGAGGACAAAATGTGACTAAGGCATTTTTAAGTTAGCTGAAAATTTTTTTACGTTTATTTCTAACAGTACATTAGTTTATTTCTAACAGTACATTAGTTTATTTCTAACAGTAAAACTCATTTCTCCATTAATTAAATATACGTTTTTTATTGAAAATTGAACGTAGAACACGATGGTCATATTAAACACTCTTTATTTTTGTTAGATAATGACTAAAAATTAATTATAGTATTTTATTTGTTTATAACAATAGGAATTTGTTAAAATTTTTATAAATAACGGGTTTTTTTAAAATTCATCTTTATAATCCATCTTTAACTTTAAAGTAAAACAGACAAAAAGTGTTTATTTCTACCAGAACCGAAGTTATGAATCTTTGAAAACAAGTCTTCAAGTCAAAAATCACAAAATTCTATAAATTTAGATCCGCTCCATTTGCATTTAAAAAAAGGAAAAAAAAAAGAAAATCTTTGAACAAGCATATCTTTTTATTTATATAGAAAATAGAACCCGTAAAAATGTTCAGCTGAATTAAAAATGCCTTAAGTCGCAATTAGACTATTGCAGAACTCTGCAATATTTCTGCAATAGTCGTGCAATGGTAGTGTGTAAAATATTCATTGCAGAAAAGTTTAGCAATGAACTCATTGCAAAACATTGCAATGAGTCATTGCATTGTTTTGCAACGAGTTCTTTGCCAAACTTTTCTGCAATGAATATTTTACACACTACCATTGCAGAAATATTGCAGAGTTCTGCAATAGTCTAATTGCGGCTTTAGTCACATTTTGTCCTAAACTGTTCGGTATGTAAAAGAATGACCCATATATAGAATTTTTTGTCGTCCTGCGCTCGATAAAGTATTTATTTCTAACAGTAAAAATCATTTCTCCATTAATTGAAAATACGTTTTTTTTATAGGAACTGAAACCTAGAATACAATGGTCATACTAAAAACTCATATCGTGGGTGCGGCAATGACTAAAGATCGATTTGAACATTTTGTTTGTGTATAACAATGCAAATTTATTAATAACTTTTATTAATTTTAAATTTTTTATTAAACTAGCATCTTTAAACTTTAAAATAAAACAAACCAGAAGTTTCTATCTTGAGTAGTCCCGAAGTTATGAATATTTGAAAATAACTCGTCAAGCCAAAAATCACGAAATTCTCGAAATTTAGAACCGCTATATTTTCCAAACGATATTAAACCTTTAAAAAAAATTTCAGCAAATGTGTCGGTTAGATTTTGTCCAAATCTGTTCGGTTTGTAAAAGAATGCCCCATATGTATTATACTTGTATGCTTGGTTGATTCTTCTATATTTTATTGGCATTTTTATTGTTTATTTTTGCTAACAATATCATCATACCCTTACCCTACGTTAGTAAATAGAAATAGCACACATTATTAACATTTCGGATACCACATCCCAAACCAAAGATGACCCCCTCGGCTTTATGTAGTATATTGCAAAAACGGCTTCATCCATTATGTTTGCCACTAGCCCTTCTTATTTATAGTTCTTCCCGATTTTTATTCCGGCGATGTTTATACCTACTATATATCAGCATATTATCCAGTTCATTGTTTTGAATTATTTTGTCTGCTGGTTCCATACCTCCGTTAATCAAACGATTACAAACTATTGTGCTAGCTGAACCCGTATTCAATGTGATGAGGCAGCTCTTAGGAGCTCGGATTTGTATTTAAAGTAACAATATTTTTTATTTTAGAGGTAATAAAAATCAGTCGAAAATTTTTTACCAAAATACCATTGACGTACCAAATTTTTATACATTACTCACATAATGGTTATTTTTATCTGGAAAACTACGAGCTAGAGGTAATTATATGTATAGTTTAACTTCGGCATTTAACTTCTATTAAAAATTTTCACTTACATTTTTTTTTACAAATATGAAAATTGCAAGACTAAAAAGCTAAAACCAAGAAGAGAGGGGTAAGTAGATGAACGATTTTTATTATTATTATATAAATGATATTGTTTCTCTGCAGAAATTTGGAGTTAACATATTTAGATGATTATTTTCCGCTCTTATCAATGAAATCTTTATTCGAACATCACTTCGAAGAATACGATGGCATGAACAGAGAGGAATTATTTTTATATAATTTTATTTCGGAAGTTTGCATGAAACCCAAATTTGAGAAATTAAACGCAGTAAATTATGAAGATTTGCTATCAAAATTAATTGAAATAGAGGAACTAGAATGTTCAAAATGTCTTGCCAAATACGATAAAGATTACCAAAAAATAGAATTTGTTTTCGGCAATTATGTTTTAATGGTCGAAAATCTTTCGCAAACCCGTCCATCTGTAGTCGTTAACGACGAAGTTTTGGTAACTCCGATGAATTCTTATGGAGAATATGAAAATGAAAGAATTAAAGGTGTGATTACTGATACTGAAGTTGATAGGGTTATAATAGAATTTGATTCAAACTTTAAATTAGACGTTAACAAATTATATAAAGTACAATTTATGATTAATCGTTATACAATACGTATGGAAAAAAATGCTCTACAATTATCAAAAATATACCAAATATCAAGTTTAATGTTTCCCTCGAAACATGAATCACCAATACAAAAATATAATGAAAAGTAAGCTATATATTAAAGTACATTATTAACATATTTAAATTTGTTCTGTTTTACAGTTTTGATTATTTCAATGAATCAATTAAAACCAATTTGGAACAGCAAATAGCTGTGAAAAGTATTTTCTATGGTACTGCCCACCCGTTGCCGTACATTATTTTTGGACCACCAGGAACTGGGAAAACAACAACGGTGGTTGAATCAATTTTACAACTATGGAAAAAGGCACAAAACACACGTATATTAGTTGCATCATCATCAAATGCTGCATGTAACGAAGTTGCTATACGTTTGTTGAAATATGTACCGAATTATCAAGTTTTGCGATTGTTTGCGAAATCTCAAAAAAGAGGTTCCGATAAACTAGACAAAAATATTATAGAATCGTCGAATCTCGATGAACGCCAACATTATTTTCCATCAATCGAAGAAATATACGAATATCGTATTGTATTAGCCACATTAAGTACAACCGGTAAATTGGTGCAAGGAAGTTGCAAAGCATACCATTTTACACATTTATTTATTGATGAATGTGGCAGTTCTACTGAAACATCATCGTTAATACCTATAATTGGTTTATTATCTGGGTATAAGCAATTTACAGGAAATATAATACTATCCGGTGATCCATTACAATTAGGACCTGTAATACATTCGAAAATGGCTGAAAAATTAAACTTTGGGCTATCTTTGTTAGAACGGTTAACAAATTTAGATATTTATAAGAAAAATGCGGAAACACAAAATTATAATAATAACATCATTATAAAATTGAAGCAGAATTATCGGTCACACCCATCATTGTTACATTTATCGAATACCATGTTTTATGATGATGAACTTATCCCAAAGGCACCTAATGGTAAATCTAAGTTGCAGTTTAAAATTACATTTAAAATTACAAGTTCAAACCGTTATACAAAAATGTTCAATCATTGGTCAATCGTAATTTAACTGAAGTTTTATTCCTTTTTCCAGATCTCGTCAATTGGTCGCTTGGCTGGGAATATTTAGTGAATCGTGATTTTCCAATGCTTTTCCATGTCGTTTTCGGAAGAGCACAAAAAGAAGCTGGATCACCTAGGTAAGACATAGTTGAAACTAAAACACAATTAATCAACTTGCTCCCTATCTTTTCACAGTTGGTTCAACTTAAAAGAAATAGACCACGTGATGAATTACTTGAAGCGTTTAATCGATAAAACAATTAACAATAAATATATCACTGAAGCTGATATTGGAATTATTTCTCCATATCGAAAGCAATGCCAAAAGATTCGTGATCGATGTAATAAAAAGAAATGGAAGAAAATTGAAGTTGGTTCAGTAGAAGCCTTTCAAGGCTGCGAAAAATCAATTATTATTTTGTCAACAGTACGTGCAAAATCTAATACGATTGGATTTCTAGATAATCCAAAACGTTTAAACGTAGCGTTAACTCGTGCTAAAGGATTACTAATTTTAATTGGCGATCCGAATGTCCTAAAACTGGATGAACATTGGAGAAAAGTAATTGAGTATTGTATTAATAATAATTCAGTTACCGGAGAAAGTTTTAAATTGTAGTTTAAGATTAATTATTTTTCATTATTATTGTGTTTAAACATTTGTAGTGGGACGTAGTATAAATAAATAAATTAGTAATATTTTTTGTGCAGTATATGTTCGTGACCAGGTGGAATACCATTGATCAAGGGGAGGAGATGCTTTTTATTAGTTTTAGTTTATTTGGAACTACAAAAATTTTTATGGAACGCAAAAATTGTATTTTAATATACACCTAATTCTGTTTTTACACGACAGATACGTTCCAGAGAAAGACGTGTAAAAAAAATTCGTGTAAAAATATACATTGTTTATATGGAAAAATGGAGGATTGGTTCCACTCTCGAGAAATGAGTACAAAAAAAATATTGGACACGCTGTTGCATTGATTGACACCACCATCAGTTCTGAAAATATAGTATGCGTATTATTCAATTGATGGCTAGCTTTTGCCATAAATTAGTTATAACTTTAGAAAAAATTGTTAAATAAAAATAGAAATTCAATAATTTTATCGAAAGTGGCAAACCAAAAATGGGATGCAGAATTATTGTGAGTTTTTAACACTTCACCGCTTCATAATTATAGAATTTGGCTGCTGATCCGGTTTAATTTAATGAATCCGATTACATCGCAGCTTCCAAAGAGCTGCCTGATTTCGTGATTCATTCGGATTCTTTGCTGATTTTCAGCAACTTTATATGGACCATAAATTCTTCGCATGACCTTCCTCTCGAATGTTGATAGAATTCTATAGTCAATGGGGTTCAGTTTCTAGCTTTAACTTCTGAAGGTAGACACAGGTCGAATTAATGCTTTATAAAGTGCGACCACAAAAGAAATTTTGATCGCAGTAGTTTTAAGTATGCGTAGAAAACTCTGTATGTGGCAAGACTTTTGATATATGCCTGCATGTTATTTGACGATGTTTATACAGAACCGAGGAATTTGAATTTTTCCACGCGTTCCACTTTATAGCCAGTATCCAGATCAAGATGTTGTTGGAAGTTTAGTTTTGGCAGTGTTGATTCATAATCTATGTCGTTTAGCATTTCTTTCAAGCTGAGAGAAACTATCCTTAATATCACTTGTTCTACGTCTGAGAAGCGCAATATCATCTGCGTAACCAAGAATTTGACTAGATTTGTTAAAGATGCAGTTTTGTCTCGAGTTGGCTTTTTCTTATCGCGTTCTCAAGCGCCAAATTAAAAAGTACGGGTGCGAGTGCATCACCTTGTCAAACACCTGATATCGAAAGGACCTGAAACTGACCCTGGACAAAAGGTTGCCCAGATGATACTCTCATATGCTTACTTGAAGTCAACGTAGAGCTGGTGGATGATGATGATGTACTCCCAAATTTTTTTCCAGAATCACCCTTAAAGCAAAACATTGATCTGTAGTTGAACGGTTGGGATGAAAACCACACTGATAGTCACCGATGATAGATTCGGCGAACGGGATGAGTCGAGCAAGTCGAGTGATGCCTCGATAGTTGGCACTTCAGGCGGTCAGCTATCTTAAGAGCGGAGCAATGAGAGCTGTTTTCCATTCAGCAGGTAGTTCTTCTTCGTCCCAGATCGCAAGAACCAGATCGTATATACGTGAGACAAGAGTTTCTCCATTTTTGAACAGTTCTCCATCGATACCTGGTGATATGCCATTTTTTAAATTTTTAATGGCAGCTTCCACTTCTTCTTTTGCTAGGTAAGGGAGAAAAATCTCGTCACTTGACTGAGCAATTGCTGGAATTGGATGAATTTCATTCGACCTGTTCAGAAGGCTTTGAAAGTGGAAGCGCTATACTACCAGCACATTACGTTCATTTGTTGTAAGTTCGTTGTTTCCATTTTTGATGGTTGTGGATCTTGGGTGGAAATTTTTGTCAGATTCCGCGCATTGGCAAAACACTCTTGCGTATTTCCATTAGCCGAATGTTGCTTGATGCTTTCGATACAACTCTTCATATTTTCTTAGCGCATAGATGATCAGCTGGGAAGCTTCGAGTGTTTCTTGTTAACCATTTTTCTCGCTTTTAATCAACGCTTTATCGGAAACCGTCGTCGTACCATTCGTTGTGTGATTATGGTGGTCGTTTTCCGATTGTAATTGGTGTTGGGACTATAATGGTTGATTGAAGCATTTGGTATTCTTGCATTTTTAATGGCATCTCAGCGGGATGTCATTTTCTTCTATGTTTCAGGAAATAGTAATATTTCCTGATATCTACTCAGTGTTGCCGGATTCTTAAATGCATCAACATTACAGCGAACCGCCTTTTTTGCTGTTCCATTAGAGGTAGATGATAACTTGCACTTGCAATTAAAGATAACGAGCATATGATCGGTGTCCATATTGAGAACACTTAATTGATTTGATTTTCCGTTCTTCCGTCATTTAATTATCACATTGCCTTGTGGATTTTCTTATGAGGGTAGAAAGTGTTTGAAATAACTATAGATCATACATCATAGCCAACTGAGCATTTTTTTTTTTTTTTTTTTTATTCATAGTTAGGCATGTTTAGTGTTAATTATAATAAATTATAAATTAACGTCTCTGAATATCCGAAGATACCATGCCAACTAGGGATAAGAATGGAATGCAAATTAGGATTCTCTGAGAAATTTATGAACGTTAACTTTAAAGCCTTGAGGATTAAATTCATCAGGGAAAACCCAGGAAGGTAAGGCATTCCAAAGATGAGAGACTCTGTTGAAAAAGTCACGCTGGAAAGCTACAGTTCTACACCTAATTATTTGAACTGTAAAGGGATGCGCTGCTACGTTTGCTCTGGTGTGACGCGAAAGGTTTGCTGATTTAGGTAAAATCGATTTGATCTCTTCAGAAGCTCGTTCATCCATAATATATTTATAAAATATAGTCAAATCAGCAACATTTCTTCTGTGCTGCAAGGAATCAAGACCGTTAGTAAGATTTGGGTTACCAATGAGTTTAATAGCTCTACGCTGTACAGAATCAAGGCAGTTGAGACTACTCAAGTAAGCTCCACCCCATATGTGAGAACAGTATTCCATGCAGGGACGTATAAAAGATTTATAAACTAAAAGAAGTTGTTCGCTATCGAAAAACTTACGACATCGCCCCAAAAAACCTAACTTTTGAACAGCATTCTTAGCCAGATTAAAAATATGAGAATTCCATTTCATATTATTTTCAATCTCAACTCCTAGAAGTCTGACAGACTCATTCTCTAAAAGATTTTTGGGGCCAAACGTTAATGGAAAAGGATTGGGTGTCGTTATCCTAGAAAAATGACAAACCTGTGTTTTGCTTGTATTGAATTCAACACTGTTAGCAATACCCCAATCCATAATTGTTTTAAGATCAGTGTTAAGGGAATCTATCAATTTTGACCTACACTCACTAAGCGCTAAGGGTGTATATAATTTAGGTGCTTCATGAGACGCATGAAGCGTGCTATCATCAGCAAAACTATGTATAGGATGAACCGTTGAGTCCAACAAATCATTAATATAGATAAGAAAAAGAGTTGGTGACAAAGCGGAACCCTGAGGAACTCCTGCATTAGTTGAAAAAGTATTCGATGATACACCGTCAACATTGACCCGAAATTTTCGATCAGATATAAAGCTCTGTGTCCAAGATATAAGCTGCTCGTCTAAACCATAGGATCTCAATTTGCATATTAGGTTGTTATGCCAAACTTTGTCAAATGCCTTGGAAATATCAAGAGCAACACCGAATGTTTCTCCAAAGTTTTCAAGCGACTTGTTCCAGATATGAGTGACAAAAGACAGCAAATCTCCCGTCGCTCTTCCTTTTCGAAATCCATATTGTCTCTCATTAATTAATTTGGAAGACTCTAAGAAGCTCATTAAATTAAAATTGACATATTTCTCAAAAATTTTAGCAACTACCGATAAAATTGAAATGGGTCTGTAATTCGTAGGATCAGTCTTACTGCCCTTTTTTGGAACTGGCTGTACACTAGCCATTTTCCAAATTTCAGGAAAAATTCTTTTCTTATATGACAAATAGAAGATTTTAGTGAGGATTGGTGCTAGCTCCCTAGCAAATGTTTTAAGTATAATCGGAGGAATAAAATCAGGGCCTGTTGCCTTGTTAGTATTGATTTTCAAAAGCATTTTTCGAACAATGTTTTTCCGAAAAATTATTCGCCTCATTTTATAAGAAACATTAGAAATAGGTTTAGGCTGGAAATTAGGTTCTTTTAAAGTAGAATTTAAAGAGAAATAATGCCCAAGCAAATTAGCTTTCTCTTTTGGATCAATGATAGGGACATCTCTATTAACAAGAGGCGGTAGGGAAGATTTACAAAAGTTGCTTTGGACAGCCTTTGCGGCTTTATAGAAATTGCGTGAACCAGTCGGATTTTCTGCGAATTTAGATGCTTTTTTCCTATTAAATAGATGTTTCTCTTCATCTATTAACTTACGACATAAATTTCTCTCTTTACGGTACTGTCTAAGGTTTTCATCGGTTTTGTTTTGATTAAACTTTCGAAAAGCTTTTTTTTTAACTTTTATAGCTTTTTTGCATTTACTAGAAAACCATAGATCAGTTTTTGGAATGATCAATTTATTAGGAATAAATCTGTGCATACCATCAATTACAGTTTCAGAAAAATTTGATGCAGCTATGTCAGGGTCTTGGCCGGTAAGGCAATAGCGTTTCCAAGGAAAACATCTAAAAAAAACTTTTAAGTCCTTGCCAATCCGCAGCTTTGTAATCCCAAACATTGCGAGGATTCGCTTTAAATTGTTTTGGAATTTGTATATTTAGTTGTGTGGAGATCAAATTATGATCTGAACCACCCAATGGTTCTGATATTTTAAATTGAACCAGATATGGATCGTTTGTCAAAAATAAATCAAGTAAATTACTACTTTGACCAGGAATGTCAGGAACTCTGGTTGGCAGGTCTATTATTTGAGTAAAATTGTGATAAAGAGCAAACAACTCAGCCTGTCTACCAACCTCGTCAGTTTTAGAGCTGTATGTAAGCCATTCTTTATTGTGGACATTAAAATCTCCAAGAACTATAAACTTTGCATTAGGATACTCAACCAACCTATCTATCTTCTCAGATAAGTCATGAAATAAATTAGAGTTCTCAGGTGAATTAGGTGAACGGTAAAGTCCAAAGACAAACAGCGTTTGACTTGGGCAACTAATTTTTAATGACACCATATTGTGAAATTTTGCATTTAATTCAAATTTATTTAATCTCACATATGGTATAGTATTCCTAATATAAGCACAAACTCCATGCTTAATGTAGAAAGAGGATTCAAGTTCATAATTGGGACAAAGGTATCTGTTTTTATCTAAGGTCACAGCACGCGCACTGATAATCGTTTCCGTTAAAAACAAAATATCAGGTTTCATAGTTTCAAGAAAAAGATGGACTGAATTAAGGTTTATATTCAATCCTCTTATGTTCGCATAGCTGATAGATAATTTTGCCATTTTAATTCATAGAGAAATATCAATGAAAAACATACATACGAAAACCACAGTAATGCGAAAACAAACAAACTCAAATTGAAATTGCAATTGACTACTAAGGCCGATATGTGTTTTTAAGTTCTGCCCTTTTACCAATTTGAGTATTGAAGTCACCTACCTCTATTTTTTTATCGTGCTGCGGGATCTTATTGATGACTTCTACGAGTTCAAGGCATAACAGGTCTTTAATGTCACCTGCTTTGTCTTCAGTTTCTTGCGTGTAAATTCTTAGTGTGTATATCTGCATATTACATGTTGATTCACGCGATCATGTATGAGCACCCAACTCCAAATTCTCCTCCGTTTTGATGACTGCAATAGTTAAAAGTGTATTCTTTCACTGTCATAGATTCCCGTGCCTTGTCATCTTAATTCTTGTGATGCCACTATGGTATAGTGTATAGTTATCGACTTGGTTTGTGAATTTTAGGAGATCTCCTGGTTTTGTAAGGCTCAGTACGTTCCAGGGTCCTATTTTTAAAACGTAGTCCGGGTGCAGTTTCCGAGGCCAGTGTACCGAGCTCATGACAAATAATTTGTTTACGGAAATGGATTAGCCCTTCGCACAACCCAAATTTTCATAAATGGGTCCGTTCTGATCTTTAGGTTACCAGTAAAACTTTTTATCACGATTGTATAGCAAACTGCTTGACTGACAGAGGTCTGCTCTAAGCCGCCCCTTACATGGAGAACAGACGCTTGAGTTGCATGGTTTTCCGGAGCCATGGTGTAGAATCATTGAGTATTAGCAGTACATATTTACTTGGCTCTTCTCAACTAAACTAACCTAATTCTGTCAGCGTTACTTAGCGCAGTGCTAGCTAGAATTTCGCTAAAAAATAGCAATGTCAATGGAAAATTGATCGATCAGATACGAAAAATGTAACTTACTATCCATTAAAAAATGTTACATATTAAATTTTATCCATAGCAGTTTACGGTAACTAAAGAAAGATAAAGGATAGCGAAATCCGAAATTCGATGTCCTCACCGTGCTTTCTGGGTAATACTGACAGCATGAGGTTAATGTATCGGAGGCAAGCAGAATAAATACTGCTTAGTCAATGACGCTACATCACGGCGAATTGGCGCCTTAAAACGAATGCGACCCTACCGTCTGTTCTCCATGTTAGTGTCGGTTTGGAGCGGGCGTCTGCCTTGGATCAAGTGGCACGCTATATAAACGTGTATAAAGGTTATTCTATTGACCTTAACATCGGAACGGACCCATTCACGAAAATTAGGGTTGGGCCTGAGAACACCCTAACCCCAGAAAAAACATTTAAATTTGGAAATCAGAAAAAAAATTACCAATCCGGATAAAAAAACGTGGATATCATTGCTCTGCAAGAATTTACATAGCCAATAATTGGCAAACAAGATTTGGATAGTCACTCTTTATACCGTAGAAGTCATCTTTCTCGAAGAGAATTTGGTACTAGATTTCTTGTAGGTCTACGCCTACAAGAAGCCGTGATGAAATTCATCCCGGTCAATGAAATGTACGGGTACGCGGTGCATACAAATATATATTTCTCTTATTGCCATGCATACGTCTACTGCAACATAGACAGTCGACGAGAACGATGCTTTCTACATAACACTGGAAGAGATTATGAAACAAATATCAACACGCGACTTCATTATGGTTCTTGGCGAATTTAATGGGAAGGTTGGAAGAGATATCTCTCATGGAAATGTGGTGGGTATCAACAGCCTGCATGTGAATCGAATTATAATGGTGAGATAATGACTGAGTATCCATTATCAAATAAATTGAGAATTGCCAGTACTTTCTTTCCGCATCGGTCGATCCACGAGTAGACTTGGAGGAATGGAAAAACTCGAAATCAAATTGATCATGTGTTAGAAACAGCACGTTTCTTTTAGAGCGATCTTTTAGCGGTGCATGCATTGGAAGTGATCACTCACTTCCTTGTGTGGGCTCTGATAAGGTTCCACTTTCCAAATCCAGGCATTTCGAAATTCAAAGAACGGAAACGATTTTTTTTAATAAAAAGTGTTGGAATTACAAAATGTGTCACAACAACACATAGATACCATTTAAGAGGTCCCACAACAACATGCGTCTTGAGGTATTGGTGGACGGTTTTTTTTTTAAATCTTTGTGTATTGAAGGCACTCGAGACTTTTGATTCGGGCAAAACATTCCATTTGTACGATGTACGCACAAAGAAATCCCTTTGCATTTTATTACTATAACAGTGAGTATAATCTCGACAGTCCGACTGCCTGCACAAACCGATTGACGAGTCAAACGGGGAAAAACATATGTCTAAAGAATTATGGACCTGATTTCATCCGAGCACTGCTGGTGACGATATTTAAAAAAAACAACGAGATCAGCAACAGTGCGACAATGTTGTAGGGAATCAAGATGTAATGTTAAATTTCGATCACCAACAATTCGTATGGCACGCTTGTGAACAGAGTCCAAAAGACCTAGGATAGTAACAGATGAAGCGTCCCAAACTTGACAACAATACTCCATACAGGGATATACTTAAGACAGACGATGGAGAGTCCAGAATCCAATATACTTTGAGATCACAGTTCTTCTTGACGATCATGATACAATAGGTTGTATCCCAATAGGATCGCTTGGTTTGTGCATGTTCTACGAGCCGATTCACAGTCTGGAATGATTAAAAAAATGTACGTTAGTACCACAGGGAGTCCAGGGAGACCACGACTGCAATGGGAGATGTGCGTAATAAACGACTTTAAAAAATTGGCTGCCATGGTAATTATGTCACTATTGCGATTGACGTTGGTGAATAATTAAAGCTGATTAGCTTGGCCATGTCCCTACTAAAAAAAACAAAATTAAACAAAAAAAGAAAGATTAAATTATACCAGCCTGTAAATGGTTTAAATTGAAACACACTATCAGGGGTGCGTTTCGAAATTAACCACGGTTAACCATAAGGTAATAATGTCACTAATGTCATAGTCAAAAGAGTGACGTCAAATATTAAATTCAAATTACCATAGTAAAGCTGTCAAAGTTAAATTGTAAAAGACCGCTAAAAATTCAAAATTAATAAAAACTAAAATTCTAATTACGATAAATAAAATTAAAAATGTAGTGTATGTTTTTTATTTCTATAATTTAGTTTTCAGTCTTCAGTATCAAATAAAAATAATAAAAATAACACATTTCACTAAAAATTATTAAATACTTAGTAAATAATAATTAAATGTACGATATATTCACAGAACAATATAATTTCTAACTTTTTTTTCCACAACAATTAAAATTTTCTTTTGTTATAAAAAATTAATTAAAACGACATGTCAACCGATTTATAAAGGTTGACATGTCGTTTTAAATATTTATATGTTTTGACATTAGAACCTCAACAAACTCTACTCTAGACTTGAGTAACAAATACTAGTTTCCCACCGCAGAAATTTGCTATGTAGTATAGCAAATATTTGATATTAGTTTGATTTCTCACCGTTCATATTATATTAAGATAATGTTTCGGTGGGAAACCAAACCTAACTTGACACTAGAATAAAATTGATATATCAAAATACCGTACTGTCAATTTTATATTTGATATTAGCGTTATAGTTTTTAAAATGAAATTTACAACCCAGAGAAAATCAAACTAGATTTAGACCAGCCCTGCCACTGTTTTTGAACAGCATAAAATACATATAAGTTTTATTCTATAACGTCTTTTTTAAATAATTCTCTCACGAAAACCAAACGTCTACGTTGACTACGTTTTTCATGTCCTATTCCTTTATAATGCTATACTAAACATATCCATATCATAATCAACAATTAATACATACACTTTAATTTATTAAATATCAGAAATGAATCTTATAAGCTAAAAATCGCAAGAAAACACAATGTTTACAAATTTCATAAAATGACATTTAACCTATAAAATAATAATTACGTTTCACACCGTCGATATTATACTTTATTTGAAAAGTATTATATTTACTAGCTAGCAAATGAAAATAGCAAATTTAAAATAATTGTTGTGATAGTTTGCTTTCACACCGTTGCTATTATACTTTATTAAACTATACTAGCTAGCAAATTGCTACGGTGGGAAACTAGTAAAAGTTAAAGTAGTGACGTCACAATTTACTATGACAACTAATTCTTATAGTTTTGGAACGATAGTACATCTTTCATCCAGCAAATTTTTTATTTTGCGGTTAATTATAGAACGACATTTGGGAGAGTAAAGTTAACCGTGGTTAACCATAGTTAATTTCGAAACGCACCCCAGTTGAAGTCGAAATAAATTTACACATTATCAATTCAAACAAATATTCAAATATAATTACATTTCTACTTACATTTTAATTATATTTTTTTTGCAAATGTATTAGGCAGATTTCATATAAATGTGTTTATAAATGTAATTTACGTTCAGTAATCAGATTGAGAAAAGGGTCTATTGTATTCTACGAAAAGATCTACCTAAATTCCGACAAATATTTTTAGATAAAAAAAATCAATCTGTTTATACTAAAAGAATACGAAATGCAAAAAAAACTCTTAACAGCTGTATTTTTTATTAGAGATCATTAGACAATAGATAATTTTTTTGTCAAAAAGAAAAGACATTCATTTCCAAGCTCTTGTTTGATCGATTAGACCATTCACAGTGTTGAATAGTATAAACTATACGAATAAATTCATACTTGTGGCCCTTTTATTTGATGTACATAAATCAAAACATTCAAAAACGGTAGTATACCGAAATTTTGTAATTTTATTTTCTATGGAAAAAATTGTGAGTTTTAATTAATATTAAATGAAACTAATTGTGTTGATATATGTGTTACATTATATTTAATTAAATTTAACGTACTTTATTAATAATATCCGATAATTTTGTTTTCATAAAGATAATTTTGAATGAATTTTATTTAAAGCATAAATTGGTTTGTTTTTCCTTATTTGAATACAATAACTTTTAAATCTAAAATTTTAATAATTATCATTTATCTACTTTTATTGTATTGTTTATTTACAATAATTGTTGAGTCAGCCTAAACGTATATATTCAAACATTCATTAATCTAATCATTTTTTTTTTGAAGAAACGTCAAATTGTTTAGATTTCTGTGTTGACAAGTTTGTTGTGTTTCTGATTTGTTTATTTTATTATTTCTAGATTTTTTTTGTTTAGTTTTATAAACAAAAATATTATAAACAATTAATGGTTGTTCTATAATAAGTATTTATATTCTATTATTTTTATTTTTGGAATAATGTTATTAGCTAAAATTTAGTTTTGAATTAACATCCTTAGATCCTTAGATTTGTAAAGGTCTTAATTAATATGTAATAGAAAAACCTAATTAATTTTGAGTACTTAGATTATTTATTTACCAAAACCGTAATAAAAATTTTAATTTAATTTAATAGCTATCTACCGTTTCAAAGAAGCTAGTAAATCAAATTTATCTTTTGAAAGTTATAATCACAGGAAAGAGATGGCGCTACAAAAATAATAACCCTCGAATCTAGAATGTACGTTTTATTTACTACTTTTTCCGTTAACAGTTTTACTATCTTTTTTTAGCTACACAGGAAATATAAGTCTGGTCTCATTCATCACCAGAACTTCTATTAGCCAAGATAATATTTTCTAAAATACGATAAATGGAAGAACGCATATATTCGATTTCGAAATGGTTAACAAAAACAAAATATAGCACAAGTTAAGGAAGTTTTTAAATGGAACGTACATTTTTTTGTCGGTCCATTTAATTTAATAACAAGTTTACCTTAAAGGAACACGGGTATTACAGAGATTAGTAAATTTGTCATATTTATAAAAAGCTGAGTATTGAAAAATATGAAAAATAACTTTTTTACAGAAATAGTTCATAAAGTCAGAATAGTTCACCCTGGGTTCCAATTAGCTGCTAAATTGTACTAAACTGCTAAATCTAAATTTAATTTCACAAAATTACCGAATTTTAATTTAAATTAATGTAATCAAGTTGTCAGATATTGTTTAACGTATAAATTTCTTCACAATTATTTAGAAACAAAATGTCGATTTAGTCAAATAATATAGTTGACTAAATTGATCTAGCACGTTTAGTACAATTTAGCATCAATTGGAACGCAGTCTTAATATAAAATTAATGTTTGAACGGTGGTTCAAGTACTAGATTTTAGGACAGCCGGTTGATTTCTGTGGTGGTATCATGAAACCCGATAACGATATGTTTTTGATAAAAATCCTCCGGTTGTACTAAAATCTAATATTTCAACAATTGTTTTAACGTTAATTTTATGTCAAAAATCATTCGGTAGGTGTTGAGCTAACAGTAGATGTTTGGTATTATAAAATGGCGTCATAAAATAGTGGTTTGTAATATTCATAATTTTATATTTAATTGACGATTGGAATCTAAAAAATCGCGCTGCTGGTGGCAGGTTTTGTAACTAGTACTCCAATATAAGATGTTAATAGAAGTATATTTTTCTGTGTATTTGAGGGCAAAATTTAAATTTCAATTAAAGTAAGTACAATATTTTTAATTTTATAACAATTTAAAAATACAATGACTTACTAGAAATAAACAAAAAAACATTAAACTTTCGAAATGTTAAAGTGGATTAGTGAAACTTATTGTTAAAATGCAAAAAAAATACAATATTTTAGATAGATGTTTAGTATATATTCATACCATTTTTTTTTAACTGAAACATAAATTTTATTTAATTTTTAAATTATAAAGTGAATTTAATTTAGATCAATATTTTCACAGGGAAACATACATACAGGGACAACGAAGATTCATCCACAGGAGAATATGGAACTAACGAATTCTACAGCAAATAGCGATTTTGAGGTAGGTATAATTATTTCTCCCATTGACCTTATCGATTATTTCAGTAATGGCAAACGACCAATACGCGAGGAGACGGAGCTTTTAAATGCAGGACTGATGCATGCTGTTGGAATAGTTCCACCAGCATCTTGTGATAGGGTCATGGGACTGGTTGTGCAAACCTCTGGAATAAAATCTAACCCTCATGAGGTTAGACTAGAAAATTTAAGGAAAACCTCGAATTTATGGCTCTGCATCTGTTCATGTAAAGCAGGGATCGGAGAGAAGTGCAAACATATTGCTGCTTGCTTGCTACATATTATTCGGTAAGCATTTATAAATATTTGTGTTAATAAAGTAATCCATATGGTATTATTTTTAAGGTATCCAAATCTGTACTCACTTAGTAGTACAGATTTGAAGCAAAAATGGGGTAAAATAGGACAAACACTTTCTAAAACGTACAACTCTGTAGATACCACTGAAATGTGTCACGTCCGCCGGAAGCAATTGTTTATGCATGATGACACCATTACCGAAGAACAGCAAGACAAAGCCTTTGATCGATTCATAAAAGGTAAACATCTGACATGAGCCATCTATGGTGTTGCTACGAGTCATTATTTATTATATTATTTTATTTTACGAGCATGTATAAAACTTTAGGGTCAAGTAAAAAAATATTTGATTTCAAGATTTAATTAAGATTTTTATCTATACGATAGCAATGGATCTAACCATTATGTAGTTTAGAATTATAAGATACTAGAATTTGATATAATAATATTTTTCCGTATGGATAAGCACCAACAAATTGGGACGTTTTTTGGTTCTGGTTTGGTTTTATCTTCAATTCAACGATAACTATAATTCAATTTTATTTTTGATACTTGACATTTATTTTCAATATAAATTTTTTGTGTAACAGAAAAATATTCTTTTAAAAATAATAAAATAAAATATATGAGAAACTAAAATAATAGGATAATATTTTTTTGAAAAATTATATACTATAAGATATTTTTTTGGTGCGTACAAAGTATATTAGTTTTATATTTTATATTAGTTTTATATTATATATTAGTTTTATATTTTATATTAGTTTTTTATTTTATATTAGTTTTATATTTTTATATAATAAAAATAAATAAATAATTTTTGGTAACATCAAATGTTTCGTTATGCTACTCCCAATTCAGAACTGACGAAGTTGGTAAAATCAGATCGGTCAATTGAAAATATATTGAATAAAGATACTGGTGAAAACGAAGATACAGCTCTTTTTGAACAAATGCTAAGGCATAATTATATGAAAAAGTTTGTTCCGATTATGGATTCGTTGTTAAATAAACAAAACTCGCTAAAGTTTGGTAATATTGTAAAGACTGTAGAAGAGGCAGTTACAATTGCCAACAAACTATTAGCCAAACAAGTGTCTTTTGGTTACTCGAAAGAAAATTTCGCATCACCGGGAGTATATCGTACCGGTTATATACGTATTCCAAAAATAATTCCCAGAATTGGGACAAAACTTTAAACTTGATTTATATTAGTTAATTATTATTATTACTTTACCCCACAATATAATATCCAAGTTTTATTTACACTATTTACAAGTAATTTATTTACAAATATACAGTTCTGGATATTTTCCACTAATTTGAACAAAACACCTGGAAAAGATAAGTTTTATATATGTATATTTCATTTAGATTAGGTTTAAATCATTACTTTACCCCACAATATAATATCAAAGTTCTTTTGTGAACTGGATTTCTCTTTGCTGTGATGGCTGTTTTTTTATGATTTTTATTTACAGTTCTGGATATTTTCCACTAATTTGAACAAAACCCCTGGAAAAGACAAGTTTTATATATGTATATTTCATTTAGATTAGGTTTAAATCATTACTTTACCCCACAATATAATATCAAAGTTCTTTTGAGAACTGGATTTCTCTTTGCTGTGATGGCTGTTTTTATATGATTTTTATTTACAGTTCTGGATATTTTCCACTAATTTGAACAAAACACCTGGAAAAGACAAGTTTTATATATGTATATTTCATTTAGATTTAGTTTAAATTATTACTTTACCCCACAATATAATATCCAAGTTCTTTTGTGAACTGGATTTTGTGTTGCCGTGATGGCTGTTTTAATATTCTTTTTATATACAATTCTGGTAGTTTTTCTGTAATTGTAACAAAACACCTGGAAAAACACAAGTATTATAAATGTATATTTCATTTGGATTTAGATTAAATTATTATTATTCGGCTTGAAAACTTACTAATGCGAACACAAATTTTAGAATGCATACAAAAATGAACTAAATGTCAAAATTTATATTGGAGTACTAGTTCTGATTCTTACCACCAGAAGTTTCCTCCAATCGTCAATAGTCTTTTATTATCGAATAACGATAACAATTCGGCCGGCTTTCATGATACCACCACTGTTCTAAAAATTATCGTTATTGGCGTTCATGATACCACCATTGATTTTAGGGCCGATTGTATGCATGCGGATAGAAGATAAATCCTCGGATTAATCGTCGTTTGTATATATACAAACGACGATTAATTCGAGGATTTATCTTTTATCCGCATTCATACAATCGGCCCTTAGTGTTAGAACGTTTTCGGTAAAATAAGTGTACACATGTTTTTTGATTAGTACATACTAATGTACTAATCTAATCTACTGTCTGTACATATTTAAAATTTTGTTTAAAAGCTGTTGAAAACGAAAACATTGTTTTTTGTTTAGTTATTAAAACATTCAGTTGAAAATTAATGTTGTTGTTGTAGCGATGGTGCGGTGCTACTCCTCTGGCTCCATGTCCAGATTCAGGAACTCTGCTACTGCTCTTGGGCGGTACCACAAATCTTCCTTCGTCAAGTTCGTTGGTTTTCCTAGACAATTAAGACCACCTGCATTATGTGGCGTGCCCTCACATATGGGACACTTGTCAGCAATGTTATGGTCAATTCTGTTCATATAATTATTTAAGATGCGTGACCAACCGGATCTTAACTGCGCGATAGTGGATCTGGTGCTGCGCGGTAGTTTGACCTCTTCCGCAGCTACTTGTGGCGGCTTACTCTTGAGAACTCGATTTGGAGCGTAGTTCTTTATTGTGTCCTCAACAACTTTCGTGTGGATCGTCTTTAAGCCCGTTTTATACAGCTAGTCAATGTTATCTGTTATTTCGTTGTTTCTGACATCACTTAAGAAACATTTCGTAGTACGCCTTATGTCTCTAGGTGGTGTAGTTGTGGAAGGTGTCGTTGCAGGGATGTTGCTCTTTGTGACAGGCCAAAAGATATTGTTTGGTGAGCATTTCATTGTGTTGACGGACCGGCAATATGTTACATTCTTGGTGCAGGTGATCTCGGTGAGCCATCAAATGACATCCGGTTGCTGTTCGCAACGCTGCGTTTTGTTACTTACTCTAGTGTCAGCGACTTGAGGTGTCCATATGGGTGCAGCATTATTCAAAATAGGTCTTCCTATTGCTTTATATGTTGTTATGATTGTTTCTTTATCTTTCCCCTATGAATTGCCAGCCAATGCTTTCAGAGCATTGTTCCTATTTTTCAATCTCGTGTTCACCTGTTGAGCATGAGCATTGAATTTAAGTAGTGGATCGAATGTGACCCCCAATAGTCTCGGATTTTTTACCGTGGGAATAAGCACGTTGTCAATGCAGATGTTGAGTGGTTCACTTCCTTCGTCCATGTGGTGAAAAGTATAGATGTGGAAAGTTTCAGTTTTCTGGTTTTAAACCATTCGTTTAGGATGTTAAGGTAAGTGTTCAAAGCATTAGGGAGTTGTTCCAGGTTGTTTCCTGTTGCACGCACCGTGCAGTCGTCTGCATATAACGTGATGTTTATTCCTTCTGGTGGTGTAGGTAAGCTGCTTAGGTAAAGATTGAATAGTGAAGGTGAGAGAACTCCACCTTGTGGAACTCCTTCATTGAGCACTCTCTTCTTAGATTTGGAGTTACGGAACTCAAAGTATGTTTGTCGGCCTCTTAGGTAGTTGCACAACCAGCGTTTTATTAAACCTGGCAGATTGGTATTAAATATATTGTTACGTTTTTCCAAACTTACTTCGAATTGGCCTAACTCACAATTCGATAAACGCAATTCCCAATCTCTTCCGAATTCGATCACTGATTAGTAAGAACAAATACCAAGTTTTAACAAGTATTCAACACTTTAATTGTTCCACAACAACAGGAAAACAATACAGCAAACAATATTCCTAACTAGAATATTCTTTCAACAGCTTCAGAAACTCCAACGAATTATTGTAGATATTTCCAGAACACCACGTTCAAAATAATACTCAAAATATTTCTACTCAATAACACTTATGACTTTATTACACTTATAACTTTACACAAAAACTAATTTAAAGATCACTTTTATAATTTTAACTTCACTATCGCAGGTTTAAAATAAAACTAATAATAAACTAATAAATAAAACTACAAGAGGCATTTTCCTTATATACATTCTGCTTAATCTCTAGAAATTTCGCGGTCACTTTTTAGAAACCTAGAGAAAAAATTAGAATATTCGATTATTTTACGTTACGTTGATTTGATTCATAAAATTATTTGTTTTATGTAGACCTTAATTCTAAGAATATGTACAACAACACTATTCATTTCATTCATTTTTTGTTGTGTTTCGTTGATTTTATTTTCCTGGAAGTGACCGTAATCGTCTAGATCTTTCTGTAATCGTCTAGATTTTTCTGTACTCGTAACAATATCATCTAATAGTGCAGCGTGCGACACTGTGTCGAATGCTTTTGATAGGTCGAACGCAACTAATATTGTTCTGGCACAAGGTTGTTTTTGGTTTAATCCATCACTGATTTGATCTTGGATCTTTTGAAGAGCGGTGGTTGTAATATGTGATGTCCTAAAGCCATGTTGGTGGGGCGCAAAATTGCAAGATCTGGGTAACCGAGGTAACAGAAGCGCTTCAATCAGTTTTGCAACCGATGAAAGGATGGAGATCGGTCTGTAAGATTCTCCCTTCTCTTCAGGTTTTCCAGGTTTTAAGATAGGGCTTATTCTAGCTGTTTTCCAGATGTTTGGTATCTGAAGAGTATTTAGCGATGTGTTGAGTGTAGTAGTGAGAAAATTCAATCCTTTGGGTCCAATGTGTTTTAGCATGATGGCTGAGATGCCGTCGTTTCCAATAGCTTTGGATGGCTTAGTTTTTTTTATATCATTCTCAACTTCTTCTTCGGCGAATGTGATATCCTCTAGATGTTCAGTATTTACTTTGCGCAGATGTCTCAATACTGACCTTGTTTTCTTTTCATGTTTACTTGGCTTTTCTGTAAACTGTGTGTTAAATTTGGTTGCGCATTTCCTTTGGTTTTCGGTTGGGATAGCCTTGAAGGAGATCATGCAGTTGTTATCCGGATGTCGAGGATAAGTTAAGCCTTTTATGACCTTCCAGAATCTTTTGCTTGGGCCAAAGCATGACTTACTAGCTCTCTCTATTTATTACGTTTGTGTTCCGTAACTAGCTTGTTTATTTGGTTGTTTAGTTTTTAATTCTAATGTCGGCTGGATCTGCCTTGCGGATGTCATCTCTTAATGTTGAAAGAGCAAAAGCTTCCTGTGGGAAGTTTGGTTTCATCTTTTGAATTCTGCCGCCTGGAATGAAGCGAAATCTGGCTTTATTAAAAATTTCTCTGAATTTTCTTTCCCCGGAGAGAGCGTCAATTTGTAAAAATTGCTCACTGAATTCTATTTCAGTAAAATTTGTAAAATTTTGCCAGTGAGCTTTGTTAAAATTAATATATGTCTTCTTCTCGGATTTTATTATGTTAATGGAACGGCTTAAGATGATTATGATCGGCACGTGGTTTGATCCTAATGCGATTTCAGTTCTCCATTCAGCAATTGGCATTAGTAACATGCTGGCAAGGGAAACATCTGGAGATGAATACTAGTTATTTGTTACACTTGTTGGTTGTGGTTCGTTAAGGACTCCAAAGTTGGAGCCGTCAATTTGATCAGCAGTGCTTCCGCCACGTGAATCAGTGTTCAGGCGTGAGTGCCATAGATCATGATGAGCATTCACATCTCCGAGAGTTAGACAGTCTTTGGTATAAAATAGGTGTCCTATGGACGGTTCATAACCTGAATCACAGCTGCTTACGGGTGGTATATAAATATTGACTAGTGTTATCTCCGTGTTTCCGGATTTTATTATGATACCCAGTTGTTCTAGTTGATTATCGGTTCCTGGTTCTGCTGGTAATGTGGTTGTACGGAAGATAACGGTTTTGTGAATGATAAAGGCAAGGCCACCACATTTGTCCTTCCCTCTATCCAGCCTTATAATTCTATAATCACAGATATTATCACTAATTTTAGATCTAGCATTTAGTTTGGTTTCTTGTAGTACCGCGACTAGAATATCATTGCACATATAGTTAATTATGTCATCAATTTTATTTATGAGACCATTGCAATTTAATTGCATTACTTTCACAACGCTTGGGGTTTCCGGATGTGTGTTCATTCGCATTGTGTTCTGGTGCGAGATCCTGCTTGACTGTTGACCTGATATCTGGCAACATGGCGCTATATAGTTTTTGGTCTATTGCTTATGTGTGGCAAGGCCTGAGCAGTTCTTGAGATGACACCATTCCTTACAACTGTTACACTGTACGGATGTAGTATTTCCCCTTAAAATGTTTTTGCATATTGTACAGTGCCATGTTTTAGTTGGTCCAGGATTTCTTTCAATACCAGCCATGACACTGTACGGATGTAGTGTTTCCCCTTAAAATGTTTTTGCATATTGTACAATGTCATGTTTTAGTTGGTCCAGGATTTCTTTCAATACCAGCCATGACAAGGAGAGTTTAAAGCAGTGAGACCAGTGACAGCTGCTTCTTTATCGAAAAAATGGAGCGACGGAGTTGCACCTTTCGTCGAAATTGTTGTGATAGTCCTTGGTCGCAACTGCGTTCCGAGTACTTCTGGGGCGTAGACCCGTCCATCTTGAGAAGTTAATTAATAAAGTGATTCATTGTTTTTGGAAATATCTTTTAGCAAATAGTTGTTATAGATTTTAAGTTTCTATCATGATTTTAATCGTGGAATATTTTACGTCAATTTTTGTTTGACAGTAATGAGCAGAGAATATAATTTAAAATTATAATTTAAAAAATTAATTTAATTTAAAAAAAAAAAAAATTTCTATCATGATTTATTGTGATACAACAATTTTTTCAATATTGTTGTTATTTGAAACTGAACAGTTGTGTTAAAATGTTTTATAAACTTGTGTTATAACAATTTTTTGAAGTAGTAAAGTGTAATTATTTTTAGCTTTGTAGGCTCAAATTCAAGCGAAATAGGAAGCGCAATAGTTATTTACATATCGAAGGCTGAAAGTAGAAGATTACGTCTGCGGTGCATATTGAAGCCCGATGCGAAGCGAGGGCTTTTATTGAACCAAGGACGATAACTAGGTTGTAAAATGTGTTTTCCATTCATTTGTGCGTAAAATCTTTTTCAAACTTAATAGTCCCTGGGCCTTCACCTACTTAATTTTCTGATTACCACATATTTTATACTTCGTAAGGCGCTTGTCCCTGTCGAGTCCTACAACTTTTTTATCTGCCATTTTCCTTGATTCGGCCGCTTTTTCCATCGGGGAACTCCGAAACATGGCGATTTCCCGGGGTCTTGTATATTTATTACCATAATTTTGTTATTTATTAAAGGGGTGGAAATTTGTTTTAGAAAACGAGGGTAAATTTGTCCGACAAAAAATTGTCTGGTTTTGTCGAGTCCGACAACTCAAACTCGCCAAAATGAGTTTCTAAAACAAATTTCCACCCCCTTTAATAAACAACAAAATTATGGTAATAAATATACAAGACCCCGGGAAATCGTCATGTTTCGGAGTTTCCCAAGGGAAAAAGTGGCCGAATCAAGGAAAATGGCAGATAAAAAAGTATGACGTAAATAAAAATTAACATGAAATTGGACATGGAAAATTTTGAATTTGTTATAGTTTTTGAAATATTTTTGGAATTTTGAAAAAAGTTTGTATTTCTGATTTTGTAATAATTTTTGCAATATTTTTAGAGTTTTGGAAAAAGTTTTAATTTTTGATTTTCATGTAATTTTTGCAATATTTTTAGAATTTAAAAAAAAAATAGAATTTGTGAATTTTATATATATTTTTAGAATTTTCAAAAAAGATTCAATTTTTGGAATATTTTTAGGATTTTGAAAAATTTTAAATTTTGATTTTATTATAATTTTTATAATTTTGGAAAAAGTTTCAATTTTTGTTATTGTTATAATTTTTGCAGTATTTTTAGAATTTTGAAAAAAGGTTTGAATTTTTGAATTTTCAAGAAGATTTGGAATATTATTAGAATTTAGAAAAAGTTTCAATTTTTGATTTTATTCTAATTTTTGGAATATTTTTGAAATTTTGAAAAAGTTACCATTTTTGATTTTGTTATAATTTTTGCAATATTTTTAGAATTTTTGAAAAAAGTTTTAATCTTTGATTTTGTAATAATTTTTGTAATATTTTTAGAATTTTGTTTAAAAAGATTTTGAATTTTTGATTTTATTTAATTTTTATAATATTTTTGGAATTTTGAAAAGAAATATTAATTTGTGATTTTGTAATATTTTTCGAAACGCTAAATGGAGAGGTTTTTGAGTAGTTTGCTGATTGTATCATATTTTCACTAAATTATGTTAATTTATGGTCTAATATAATTTTCCGGCAACGTATTGATGTTTCGTAAAAAATTTCTAAACAGAGATAAAATACTTGTATTTTTACAAAGAGTTTTATGTTTGACATACATCGCTGCCAAAAACTAAAAACCATGTCCTCATAAAAGTTTTTTGCCGAAAACTATATCAAAATCCTTAAGCCAGACCGAAGTCTTGATATCTCAGAGCCTTGAGATTTCAGCCCCTTCATATTTTTTCTATGAATTTTAGTTTTCAATGAATAAAAATTATAAACTTTAAAAGCTTATTTAACAGACTTTCATTGGAAAAGAACCAAAAAGTGAACAAAAAAATAAATTTCACACATCAGAATAATATTTGATTGAATGGCAGTTTTATTTAGTAAATCTCCTAAGACAATCTTAATAAAAAAAATTAATAATAAAAACCAACCATGGTTACGTCCATACGTTTTTTTAAATTAAAAATAGTATAGGAAGGTTTGCAAAAGTAAACCACCGTCAAATAATAATCTGGTGTGTAAAATTTATGTTTTAGTTTTTGGCTCATTTCCAGTGAAAGGTCGTTAATTAAAGTTTTTTTTAAAAATATTTTAAGCATCAGATCTTGAAAATATTAAAATTAGTACGATAAAAGAAAAAAAGGTTTGAAAAACAAGGGAAGGGTTTTTTCGTGTACATATGTGGTTGTTATCCTTATAATAAAGATTCGCTTTTATATTTTCAATGTATGTCGCACTTGGAACTTGGTCCGACTTGAACTTTGAAAATTTCTTACAAAAAATTATGAAGATGTAGCGAGTGGGAGAGTGCTAAAAATTGTCTTGATTACTGGTTTTATCAAGTATTTAAGGAACCACTGCCTGGCAATGACAATGACATATGTTGCAATCGCTTTAGAGTATTTGTAGGTTTGGTGAACAGCGATCGCTCTACATATATCACGTTCGGTAAATTGCGTGGAAACGTTTTATCGGAACTTGATTCTTTTTAGTGTGTTTTATGTCCAGTAATTTGATGTGTGCAGTAATCGGTGCATTGAATTTTGGTGTGTATCTTAATGTCGGGAAATTAGGCCTAATATCTGGGAAGCTGTCTGGTGCGAGCAACTTTTTTCAGATACTGGATGGTGATACGTTAGAGATCCATCTCTATTTTTCTCTATAATTTTTTACGTTTACGTTTATTTCTTGATTGTATATGAAATGGGTGATTTCGTCAATGTTTTCTCGAAGACCATTACAGTTTTATATATAATATCCAGAACGGTGGTTGGTCTGGAGGTAGCTTCTATATAAATTATTTGCCAATGTTTGTGTTTTATTAGCTCATGACATTGCCTTAAATAAAATCATTCACTGCAGTTTTTGCCACACTATGCGTGCGTGCAATCGTGCAATTATTTCTGTTCCAGTTATTTGAAAAATAACATACGTTGCTCCTTATTTAAAACCCGTATGCATGATGATGATACTTAAAAGTAGTTCTGTTGCTGAAAAAGTTCGATCGCAAATACAATCTCTCTGAAGATGATATAAAATCGAAACATGTAAGAGAAAACATTTAACAAAAAAAGTGTGTAGAATTCAAAAACAAAGTTATTTTAAATGTTTTTTTGAAAGTTAGATAGTTTTTTTTATAAATTGTAAAATCAATAGTGGAAGTTTGTCTCTACATAAAACAACATAAATGGTCAATTACGATAAGATAAAATATTTAAATATGTATAGTTTTTGTAGTTTGTAAGTTTAGTTGAATTGTAGTTTACTTGTAATTGTAGTTTTAAAAGTATAAACTGGTAGATTTGGCAACTAATTAAAGAAAATACAAGAGAAATAATATTCGGAAATTCATTAAAATTTAGAATATATGTGTCTCCTAATAATCATAATTAGTAAATAGTAAATATGAACTTTTCGGTTTCTTCTAGACGTTAACATTTTAATGATACTATTCTGCTTATAATAATGGATAATGGTGAGTTCATTTTAAAACAAATTTGAAATAATTTGGGTGATTGATCTAACTATACTTTTAACACTTGCTTTTTTTTATCCTTCGTAGGCAAAAAAAGACCGTGCGATGACAAATTTGTCCTAAAACACTCAATGACGTTATGTTTAAATATTGAAGAATCATTTAAAATTACCTCAAAATGCTGTATATTATGTTGCACCAATTTTACAACCCAGAAAGAGTATCTAGAAGACCTTAGAAATCATATAAAGCAAGAGTCAATTTTTAATTTTAACCGGGCACTATGGGCTGTGGCACCAGAAATGGAAATACATATGGATATCATAGAAGCACACAGTATGGAAAATGATATAAAACTAGTATTGAACTCATTTTCGAACGAAACTGTTGTATTGAGAGTATTCATCTATTGTGCCAATGAAAAAGTTGTGTTTATTGACAGCGATAAGTGGCCCCAACAATTAAATTGTGGTAAGTAAAAATATTTGTTTTTTTTTATTAATAACAATTTGGCTTACGTTTCGGTGTCATTTAGCTACTGAATCGCAAAAACTACCTTCATCAGTGCGTTTAACGGATTATGTTTGGAAAGATTTGTCCCTAGATAATTTTCTTCAACCGATAAACCACATATATTTCATGTTGTTGTTGTTGTTGTTGTAGCGACGAGATGTGGTGCTATTCTTCCGGCTCCATATCTAGATTCAGGAACTCTGCTACTGCCCTTGGGCGGTACCACAGATCTTCCTTCGTCAGATCGGTTGGTTTCTCTGGATAATTGAAAAGGTGGCTAGCATGTGGTGTGTGGCGTGCCCTCACATGTGGGACACTTGTCAACAATTTCCTGGTCAATTCTACTCATGTAGCAATTTAAGATGCGTGACCAACCGGATCTTAACTGCGCTAGGATGGTTCTGGTGCTGCGTGGTTTTACCTCTTCGGCAGCGACTTGTGGTGGCTTGCTGTTAAGAACTCGATTCGGGGCGTAGTTCTTTATTGTGTCTTTGACAGCTTTGCTATGTATATTTTTTAGCCCTGTCTTATACGTAGGCTCGTCGATGTTACCGATGCCTTGATTGTTTTTAACATGTTGTAGGAAGCATTTCGCAGTCCTTCTTATGTCTCTAGGTGGTGTTGTCATGTATAAGGTATCATTGCAGGGATGTTGCTCTTTATGACAGGCCCAAAGATATTGTTTGGTAAGCAGGACCGGCAATATGTTACATTCCTCGTGTAGGTATGATCTCGGCGGGCCATCAAATGACATCCGGTTGCTGTACTCAAGGCTGCGTTCTGTGTTATTTGTAACTTATTCCAGTGGGTGTCAGCGACTTGGGGTGTCCATATGGGAGCAGCGTAATTTATGAAAGGCCTTCCTATTGCTTTATAAGCTGTTATTATAGTGTTTTTATCTTTACCCCACGAACTACCCGCTAGAACTTTTAGTGCGTTATTCCTGTTTTCAAGTTTTGTGATCACTTGTTGAGCATGAGCGTTGAATTTAAGTAGTGGATCGAATGTTTTCCCCAGCAGTTTTGGATTTTTGACTGTAGGAATTAGTATGTTGTCAATGCAGATGCTATGTGTTGTATTTACCTCCTTCGTGCATGTGGTGGTTATAATTTTGCCATTTTAGATGCCAGAACCTTAGCATAAACTCATGTTGCCCGAATGGGTGACATACAGAAAAAAATTGTTCAGTTTTTCGTTATACGCATGCGCCATGAAGGACGTATTACTTAAATCGAGATAGTTCTGTGTCTTGATTTTGAAATATACCTCTAACTTCTATTGGCAGGGGATCTTAATTTTTGCACTGATGCACTGTCTTCCTTAATGATTAAAGTCCATATATAGGGTTGTATGAAGGCTCGTTTCTTCGAGCAAGAAATGGTGTGGCATCATAGTGTAATATCTCACATTAACTCGTATATCAATAGCAGGGATGGAGTACACGGGATTGTTACACCGCAAATTAAAAATAAAAATAAAATACAAATCAACATAAACTGATTCCTTCCTCCATGCTGGTTTAATTAATCATTTTTCTAATGTGTTGGATCATAAAATAAAACGACTGTGTTAAAATCGTAACACTACAACACACCTTAACTTATAGGTGTTGAATCGATTTGACAATAAGTCATAGTATTTACTCAAACATACTGTTTTAACTTTTAAGAGATACTGAGGGAATACTTGGACGACCACAAAACCACTCCCAGAAACCATGGATGGATCAAGCATCAAGCATTCAATACAAAAGAAATTGATATTTAAAATGTCTACTAGGACGCAAAACCAGGTCCGCGAAGGAGACGAATCGCATTTATTGAGCGTAATTCCTACACTACATTTTTGGTCCACTTAAGACAGACGATGGAGAGTACAGAACCAGAGAATACAGAACCCTGGAGTACAGAACCCGAGAGTACAGAATCCGAGCTTTGAGATCGGAGCCTTATTGAGGGACCTGATATAGGTTGTATCCGTTCCAATAGGATTGCTTGGTTTGGGCATGTTCTACGAGCCGATTTACAGTCTGGAATGATTAAATAAATCCTAGACAATGAGCGACCGCAAGGTACACCACTTCTACAATGTGAGACGGACGTAATGAACGACCTTAAAAAATCGGCTGCCATGGTAATTATACCGCTGTTGCGAATGACCGCAGTGAATATACGAAGCTGATTAGCTTGGCAGCGGTCCTACATGGTGCATGAACGCCACAAAAAAAAAACAAAAATGTGTTGGAGTATAAAATAATACGAGTGTGTTAGAATCGTAACACTACCCCTCACCTAAACTAGTTGTCCTGAATATGATTTAAATCAATTGTAGATTTGTAGATTTTCGCCATCCAATGAACTATTTTTGCTGTTTTCTGTCGCACTTTACGTAGGCTTAATGTCTTTGATTGCTAGTCGGTTCGTCGTGGTAACTTTTTCTTTGGTAATGCAACTTTTTCTTATGATTTCCTTGTGTCCTGCTATATTAATGCTAGCGGCACCTCGGCAATATTAAACCTCAGAACTTAATGCCCGCATTTAAGATATATACATCCGACTGTATGAAAGTTATAACTAAAACATCTATTTTATCCGGTCGTACCACCTCCTGTTGAAAATAGGCAAATCTTAGCAGTAATTTTTCATTTTCTACTGACGTATTATATGGATTTGTTGTCGTTTTTG
Source organism: Diogma glabrata (assembly GCA_963693315.1). Classification (NCBI taxonomy): domain Eukaryota; kingdom Metazoa; phylum Arthropoda; class Insecta; order Diptera; family Cylindrotomidae; genus Diogma; species Diogma glabrata. Next base: position 74,454,905 of record OY856187.1, read on the forward strand.
GTGGAAATACAAATCTAACTAAGATTCTGTTTCATTCCGCCAATCTCTTCAATTTGAGTTAAACTCTGTATCCTATCTGTTACTCCTCAATCGATTTAATGTAGGTTGTTCTTTTCATAATAGTTTTCTCATTACTCGATCTCGAATGGCGTTAGTGAACTTCTCAATATTTATGCTTTCCATTAAGATAGAAAGATTATTAGACGCTAAATATACTTCCTGTTCTCCTACTGATGAATACTCTTGTGATCATTTCATTTCGTTGCTTATCCAAAGCGTGCTTAACTTAACTTGCATAACCCTATCGATTTAGGAACCACCAGTACCTTATTAGTTGCTTCATCTTTAAGAATTTTTATTATTTAAAAAAAAATTTGAATTAACATGTTTGGCATCTTTCGAAAGATAGTATGCATTCAGGTGGTTTTAGTTTGAAACCGGAATTTCGTTGGCTTAAAATTATTTCACTTTCCTCCTTAACTGTTGTTCTTGAAATTATTTATTCATTGCACATTGTAATGCTGTATATTTTTGAAAATATATATAGAAAATATTTGATTATCGATAAGTCCAGCAGCTCTTTGATTTCCCGCATGGAGGGATCAATTTTATTTGTAAATTTTTTTTTAGTTTTGATCTACGGGTGTGACAACTCTACAACTCCGCCTACTCCAGTCTCTGCTATTGACATACGAGCTAACGTGAGATATCACATACCACTGGCAATAGCAGTGAGATATCACTAGCCAAGGTGATATTTTAGAGGTGGTGGCGGATGAACTCTATTCAGGCAACGGTAGTACCTTCAATCTTAGCTACATGGAGTATTCCTTGATGATGCCACGTTATTGCTTATCGAAGAATCGAGCCTTGATATAAGTGCGTCGCATCATCAAAGAATGTACCACTAGCTAGATTATTGGTAACCACATTTTAGTTTTGTTCCTGCAAATTGTTAATATAAATTTGCTGTTTACATTTTATTTTATTTATATTTTTTCTTTCCTATCATGAAATATTGGTCTACATCATATTTTATATGTGATAGAATTTATTGTTTAGTTATCCCTTCTATAAAAAAATATAAACAAAAAAAACAAATTTGCATTCATCAATACCTTAGAACGCATGTTGTTGTGGAACCTTGGTCTTAAAAGGTTTTTATGTGTTGTTGTGACACATATTGTAATTTCTACTACACAACACATTTTATCAAAAAAAATTAAAATAACAACTTTTCTTTGCAGAACCAACGTTAATGTCGATCAACCGAAACATTTTCACGGCAGTGCCTTTTAAATACCAATTATTTATTCATTTTCAAATTAATAATAGTGTTTATTTGGAACGTTATGAACTACAAGTAAGATTTAAATATTTTCAATATTTCGATTTGTTTTTATGGATCATTTCTATTTCCAGGTTAAAAAATTAAAAACTAGAATTCGAAAGTAAGTGCAAAATATGCGTATTTTGTAAATATAACTATCAATTCAACATTTTTTCTTCTTTGTAGAAAAATGGTATTCGGAAAAATGAAACAATTTTTTCCGCTCCAATCAACCGAAAAGTTATTTAAAAATAATTATAAAATATTCAATGGCATTAAGGAAAATGAAAAGGCTTTATTAAATATTATTACCGAAACTCAAATCAAACCAAAATATGAAAAATTAAATATAGATAATTATGAATTCCTTTTATCGCGATTGGTTGAAATGGAGGAATTGGAATGTTCAAAATTGCTTAAGGAATATGATGGATATAATCAAAAATTTGAATTAGTTCAGAATAATTATGTATTAAAGGTTGAAAATCTTTCCGAAAATCGACCATCAGTTTTAGTATATGATCAAGTTGTTGTAACTTCGGAAAAAGATGATCGTATAACTACAGGAATGGTTGTTGATGTTAAAGCAGATAGAGTTATAATTGAGTTCGATAAAGATATAAATATTAAACATCTATATAAAGTAGAATTTAAAATTAATCGTAATACGTTTCGATTAGAAAGAAATGCAATATCGTTATCTCAATCAAAATCTTTATCACGATTACTATTTCCACAAAAGTATAAACCAACCTTTCATATAGGTAAAGAGAGGTAAGCATCAATTTTTGAGTTTATAAAATTTTAAGGTAAGCAGATTTATCCTAATTTTTACCTTAAGCTTTAGTTCTTGTTGAAATTGAGATCTCATTGTGTATTGAATTTATTATTTTTCTAACTGCTTCCCTACATTTGTTTAAGTTTACCTATGCTACTCGTGCTTTTGCGATGGAGTCTTATTAGAAAAGATTCTCAATTTGTTGGTGTCTGAAGCCCACTAGTGAGATTTCTAAAATGTTTGTTTAGATTTTAATGATCTTAATTATTGTTGGTTGACTCGTCAATGTAGATATGTAAAGATTCGCCACTGTGAATGTGAGGACTCCGTTCCATGAGTTTTATTGGATGTGAAACGAACGATTAGATTAACGTTGTTATTAGGACGTAATGGAAAATAATTATTTAAATCATGGGAATTATTGCATTGATAATTTTTTTTTGCTGTCAGAAATTTTATTTTTCATTCATACAAACTATGATATTTAAACAGTAGGCTTTGTTTTTACTGTCGGCAATTCTTCTTGTCGTCGATAATTTTGCTTTGTCGTTATGAAAATTCTTTGTTGTCATTTTTTCTTCTAACAAAATGAAATGTAATTTTATCTTAGTAGGCGCATAAATGCTATAAATTTGTAATTTATTTTTGATAAATAAACATAAACATGCAACCATTTGTGAATGAAAACGGACATTTTTATTATTTGTGAATTGCATTTTTACATAATTTTGTATTATTGAATAATTTGTAGAAAAATTTTATTTAGAAACTAATAATTATATTTTAAACAAAATTATAATTAAAAAAAATTATCTCATTAAATACCACTCTTCATTGAAATTTTTTCGAAAATTTTTCAATTTTACTCATTAAATTATTTTTAAGCAACACTGCTCAATCAAACCACTACTTAAACCACTCGTCCTTCGGACTCGTGGTTTATTGTGCGCTTTGATTCGCAGTGTTGCTAAATAATTTAATTCGTAAAATCAAAAAATTTTCGAAAAAATTTCAATGACTCGTGGTATTACAACCGAAAATTGTTTTTTTTTTAGTTTATACAGAGCTCAAAGTTTTTGAAGTGAAAACTTCTTTAGGCGCGTTGTGCAATTTTGCATGGGAAAAATTTATATATTCGAGTTATCATTTTCTCGCATCACGAAAATATTTTTGAATATAAAATACCTCTATCTGATTGTAACGTTTCAAATTGTAATATGGATATCGCGGTTGACTGAGGTTCTTTCTAGAGGTCGTGAGTTTAATTCCTGGAGTTGGTACATTTTTTATTGTTTTTTTTTAGTTTTTATTAAATACCAATAAAATTATTTTTTTTCATAAAAATCATAAAAATTTCTTTTTACGATTTTTAAAAATTTGATCGATAATGCAGTTTTTTAAATTTATTAATATAATTATCTTAAGGGATTTTGCCTAAATGTTAGTAATTATTTAATTTGGTTTTTATTTAAATATCGTTTTATACGGAATTAGTTTGCTTTGATCAATGTTTTTTTGTTGAGAATAAGTTTTATGAAATTGAATAATAAAAGTATAATCTGAAACAATTACATTTGCTAAAATGCAATATTTAAAAATATACTTTTTACTGGTTATTTTTAATTTTTTATTTTATTAATAATAATATAAACCTCATTATAGTAACAATTTGAATTTTATTTTTTATTTTATTGAATATCTATTTCGACTTACGTCATCCTCAGTTCTTAAATTATTATTACAATTTTTGCTTAAACTATTACTATTTCAATTGCTATTTTTTATTATTATGTCATATCTTTTGTTAGTTTTAGTGTTGATTTTATCATTTAAAATGTTGCTATTGTTGTTATAATTTATGTTTATATATTTCTATTTCTTCCAATCTATCTAGATGTTGTCCTTTTCTTTTTTTATGTATGTGTTTTTCTATTTTTAAATGTTGGATCTGGATTTTGGATCGCTCTTATTAATTTCACTGGTGTGTTCAATAAATCTTTTTGTGAAGGACCGCCGCCCCGTTTGACCTATATAAAATTTACTGCAGTCATCACAGGTAATTTTATAAACACCTGTGTCTAAGGTTTGGGTATTTTTGGTTTTTAGGTAATTTTCTATTTTATTTTTGTTTTTGTAAGCTGCAATATATCCATATTTTTTTTAAAGTGTTTTGCATTATTTTGAATGTCGTTTTATTATATGTTACGCCTATGTATTTTTTGCCTGTTAAGTTTTCTTCATTCTTCAATGTTGTTAGGGTTTGAAAATTATTCTTGTTTTTATGTTTTCTATTTAATGTGTCAATTATTTCGTTTTGATATCCGTTTTTGGGATACGTCTGGCTATGTATTTTATGTTATTTAATTCGTCTTGATAATTTTCTGCATTCATTGGTATATTGTTCAATCTATTGATCATGTGGTTGCATGCAGGTGATCATGAGGTTGCATGGTATAGATGATGTGATTTAATATTTATTGTTTGATCCGTTTGAGTCAGGGATGGCAGCGATTTCTCCTAACCGGTTTTATCCACTGGATTTTATCCGGGTGGCTAATTCATTTTATCCTGGATTTTAGCCGGATAAAATTAATTCATACAATTTTACTATCCAAAAGATGAAAAAAATGTTTTTTTTTCTATTGTGATTTCTCGGGAAGTAATTATGACAAACAGATACATTTTATAATTGATCTCAAATATACTAAATTGTTATGCAATTAAAAATATAGATAATCTAGACCAGTGATCGCAGTGGCACGCGTGTCAGCCTTGGCACGTTTGAAAATTTGTCTGGCACGGCAAACATTCTGAAATTGTGTTTAAAATTGTCTTTAAATTCGCGTTTTAGGAATCATAATAAAGAAAAGATTTTTTCAGATATTTTGTAATAAGTTAAATATTACTGTTGGTCAACTAAAAGACGGTAAAAATAGTAGGGAACCTCTGAATTCTTTGAATCAGTATCGATTTGCCTGAAATGCCCGAATCGATTTGCCTGAAAATTTGAAATTAAGCTCAACACACCCTCCATTTCAAAATCTACCCTAAGTACTTTTATTTTTAGGTGCAAAAACTACCCCTTATTGTCAAAACTTATTAAGATACAAATTAAATCTTAACAGATCTAAATAAAGATCAAAATCACATCCTTAAAAACCACCCAATATTATGATTACATTAAAAAAAGTTATTACGGGCGACAAATTTCTTTTCTATTTTTAATTTAACTATATTAAATTTGAATGTTTTTCATTAATATTTAGAACATGGTATCCTCATGAGAAATATAATGACTGTCAATCTCCTCCTTTTTTTATCTAAAATCGGAGCACCATTATGACAGATTTTGCCGGAACATTCACTACAAGTTGGGTTGCAAAAAAGTCCATCTTTTCGACAGCTACATAATGCACCACATCCTTTTTTGCAATTACAGAAAATCATTTTTAAAAGGTTTTATTACCTCATAAGAATACATAAGAATTTTTTGCATTCTAATGGACTGCAAAGATAATTCTTATGTATTCTTATGAGGAAAACTTTTGTAACGACGGTTCATTTCTAGCACCTTCATATTTTGTTCATAATAACTATCAAATAAAACAGTAATATTATTACCGAAATTTCATCTCAAATAACAGAGGTATTCTCGGAAAAAAACTGCTGTAAATGCGCCATTTAATTTTATACAACAGAATATTTCAAAAAAGGTTTATGAACATGAAACGCAATCAAATAAAATTACTAAATATATACTTAATCTTCTAATAATATTACCGCCGCAAGTTTTAAAGTAGCAAGAGATATTGCCAAACATGGCAAAGCATTTACGGATTTATTAAATCAACTCTTTTACGTTGTGGTGGAACACTTATCAAAAATTTTAAAAGCAAACATAAAATTCTCACCCGTAGTCAAAGTATGCAGTTAAGTGCAAATACCGTAAGAGATTATAAATATTTTATAAAAATACGTGTAAATATTTCTAAACAGTTAAAATCTGATCTTCATGCGGTTGAAGTCTTTGCATTGGCAGTGTGGGGGTTCCAACGGCACCTCCGATGAGTAGAGCTACCGGTTACGCCAATTGTGGGTGTCGGGTATGCCAAGTGTACTTCTTGTGCGCGTTGAAAAAAATACCTGGGAAGTCTTATGATTACCACTTACCTGGTATTATTCCCCGGATCATGTATTTCTCGATCTCGTATGTGTTGTTTTTATAAAATACACACCATTTATTACAACTTGTTATTTTTATTGATAGCACATGAAATTTTTACTACAAATGTTTTGGTTGAAAACTCTCGGTTTTCCTATTGAACAATATTTTATTTTAATAGCAAATGATTTTTTGGGAAAACTTCTTGTTTTCCTATTAAAATTATGTGAGCACAAACACTACTTTTCTTTAACAACTGATTTTTGGGAAAACTTCTTGTTTTCCTATTAAACAATATTTTATTTTAATAGCAAATGATTTTTTGGGAAAACTTCTTGTTTTCCTATTAAAATTATGTGAGCACAAACACTACTTTTCTTTAACAACTGATTTTTGGGAAAACTTCTTGTTTTCCTATTAAACAATATTTTATTTTAATAGCAAATGATTTTTTGGGAAAACTTCTTGTTTTCCTATTAAAATTATGTGAGAAAAACTTATGGTTTTTCTAATTTTTCACTATTTCCACTTTAAGAAAACTTATTTGAGAAATCACTACTTATTTTTTGATTTTAAAACTGTTTTGGAATTACTTCGACGGACAGTAATCCCACGTATATACAAACCGAACTTCAGACTAACTTTTCATTCAATTTTCTATATTATTTATAGGAAATTGTGAATGAAAAATTGACCAATCACAAAATAGTGATTTTTTTTCTATTTTATGAATGAATAGAAACAGTGAGAACTAATTACTCAGCATTTAATATTTTTAATTGAAAATGTTATATATTTTTTGTATATGTTATTTGAATCGTCGTTTCCGTTAATCGAATTTTTATTTAATTGTTTAATATGTTTGGATTATCATAATTGGTTTTAGGTTTATATTATAGGAATTTTTGTAAGTAAGACATTTTTTGAACGGAAAGTTTTTTGATAGTTTTTCCATATATTGTATGTTTGGATTATTTTATTTGGGATTTGGTTTTAGAGAAAATCGCTGAGAATGGAATTTTGGTGTGAATGGAAAAATTGTTGGGTAATTGAATTAATATTTGTATTAATTGAAACATGTTTTAACATGTTTGTTTGGTGGAAATTGCTTAGCTTAGGCATTTTGAATTTTATTGTATATTCAAGAAATGTTCATTAATTTCATAAGATGATGAAATTAATTTCTAGGGAATATGTTTATAGAATTTTTAATGTATTTATTTTAGACATTGTAGCATTTTATATTTGGTTTAATAAAAAATAGCTGAAAATGGATTTTTGGTGAATAGAAAAATTATTGGATAATTGAATTAATATTTATATTAATTAAAACATGTTTTAACATGTTTGTTTGGTGAAAATTGCTTAGCTTAGGCGTTTTGAATTTTATTGTATATTCTAGAATTTGTTCATTAATTTTCATAAGATGATGAAATTAATTTGTAGGAATAGGCTTATAGAAATGTTTGGTTAAACAATATGTTGTAATGTTTGGGAATGGTTGTTACATCTTATGATGAAATAGGGTTTTGGGTTATAAATGGGTTGTAATATCATTGGTTTGGTTATAATATCTTTTATTCGTTTTGTTTGTACTAAACCTTATGTGGCTTTTGAGATTCTTTATAGAGGTTCATGTATATTCCGGTTTAGGAATACTACATCTCTCCCCTCTTTGCAAATATAAAAAATGAAAAATGAAGTTTTTCATTTTTTATAGATTGTTATATAATTTAGAAATAATAATTGATAGTGTGCTTTTATAGTGCTTTTTGTGCTTATTAGTTTGATCAATCTGTGTTCTTTCCCTTATTCTATAGGTTTCTCTTTATTTTATATTATTATATTTTTTTTTCTTATTTCTATGCTAAAATTTATCAACTTTAATAGTTTGATTTTTTCTTAATGTTACTATATTTTATTGAATTGTATTGAATTACGTATGTTTTTTTTTCTTTTCTTTTTTTTTTTATTTTTATATAAAAGTAGAAATGTTTGTTTATTGTTATTATTTGAAAAACATAAAATTTATTTATTAAAAAAAAATGATTCATAAATGGTAATGTATTTAAATTATATTGAATCGCTATTTACGATTTTATTAATACGTCTCGGTTTTGCCGATATCGTTGGTTCTGTTGCGATTGTAGGTTCTGTATACGTGGGGTTGTCTTCGATTGTGCGTATGTCTTCAGTAAGTCTTTCGTTCAAGTTTGCTGTTTCTATCGTGTAATTTTTATTTTTTAATTTTAGTCGTTTTCTAAGTCCATTAAAAAGTAGGACTATTGATATACAAATAAATCCTATCATTGCTATTGAGCTAAACGAAATATTTAATATTTTTACGTTTTCATTTTGACGTAATTCCCTTTCAGTTTTGATTTTTTCCAATTTTGATTCCTGTTTATTTATAGTTTGTAACAGCTGATGAAAGTCATTTTTTCCGTCTTGAGATGTACTGATTATTGGAATTTTTAACGATTTATGTGTTAATTCGTATTCTTTAATCGAATTAAATTTAATATCTTCCGCATCTGGGAGTTGTGGACTTGTAAGGATATGAATTCTTATGTCCTTGTTATTTTCGTATTTTAGTTGGATTCCATTTGAAGTCGCTTCACAATTATTATATAGATATAATACAACTGTTCTATTTACATTGAGTAATGTTTCGTTATTGTTTTTACACTTTATATGTATGTTAAAGCTTTCCTTAGTTATTAGTAACCATGAGTTTGGTGCATACATTCGAACTATTAGATTTTTTGGAAATTCTATCTCTTTGTATTCACATGTGTGACTATTTTGTCTAAAAGGATTATCAAATAGTTGGGCCAAACAATTAAATTTTTTGTCTATTATTAGTGGCGAATTTTGTTTACAAATTTTTGTTTTATATTCTTGTTTTAATAGAATTTCTTGACACTGTTGTAATTCCGTTAAGGACGTAATTTGAAAAGTTTTTGTTTCTAGATTTGTGGCTAATATAACGTTTTGTATATCGTACGTTAGAAATGTGTTTTCATGGATGAATGGTATTGGGTAAGGCTTATGAAGTTTGTATTTAATATCAGTTGGGAGTGGAATTTCAATTTTTATAATAATTTTATTCTTGAAAATTATCGAATTTACGTGTAGTAATTGTTGAATAATTAGTGGGTTACCTATATATAAACTTTGTCCTTCTTTCGTAATGTCATCTAATTCCTTCGCGATAATCGTCATGTTTAAGAAAGATGGGTGGATTTTGTTTTCTGTTAAGAAAAGTATGCCCGATATAAAGGTTGATAAGATACTTTTTATTTCGTATAAAGTATTTATTAATAGATCTGAAACCTCAATTATGTATATTCTTTTCTCTGTTCTGATCTGTTGTTGCGCTTGTTGCATCGATAACATTTCAATGTCTGTATTAATTTTACTTATTTCGGTCCAACTATAATTAAGATTTTTTTCAATTTGGTTGAATTTTGTATTGGACCAATTCATACTTGTTTTAATGATGCTAGTTTGTTGTTCCAATAATAAATGTTTTCTAAATCGTTTGTTTCTAATCTTCTTACTTTATTATATAATAATTCTGAATCGTCACTATCCATTGTTCCAAATAACGTTTTTTGTAATTTACCAATTCCGTTGAAATAACCTGTACTTCGCTTCGTTCTAATCCCTAACAAGTGGCTAATTTCGTCTTGTTGTGTGGCTATGTCGTTTATTAATGTGTCTAACTCGTGAATTATGTTTTTGCAATATGGTGTACGTATTATTTCTGATTTTCCTACGTGACAAACTCTGTTAATTTCTACTTTAGATTTTTCTATTAATATTGTTATGTTTCTTAAATCTAATATGTCAACTCCAGTGAGGATTGACCATGAATCTAAATAAAATATTCCTTCTCCTACTTCTTCGAAAATTATTTTTCTATTACTCACATCTTTAATTGAATACATTATTGTTGTAGCGCTGCTAATTAAAAATCCCCATATAATCGTTTGTAAAATCATTTTCATTTTTATCTGTAAAATTATATATAAACAAAAATTGAATTCTTGGAGAGAAGAAAAAAAAAAAAAATTAAAATGTTTATATTTGTTTTCCAATTTTGTTTTGTGTTATTTGCCAATTGTGGTTATTTTTATTTTTAAAAATAAATTTTATTAGATTTAAATGGTTGCTAATTTCAACCTATTAAAGTGTATTACTTTATTCTTATTTCTGATTCTAATTGTGCAATTTACTGGGCCATTAATCTTCACGATTTCATACGGTCCGATCCAGTTTTCTGAAAGTTTGTTTTTCTTAGCTTCGTTTTTATAATAAACGTTGTCGCCTACTTGAAAATTAATTGGGTTTGTGTATCTGTCGTAATATTTTTTGTTTTCTTCTTTAGATTTTTTTAAAAATTCTTTATTTATAAGATTTGCCATTTGAGTTTTGTGTTTTATTATGTAAAAATAATTTTCATTGTTGTAAACTGGGCTTGGAGGTGCCTTCAAATTAGTTGGTAATGTTATATTAAAGCCAAATAAACATTCCATTGGTGTTAATTTTGAACGACTGCTCGGAGTGTTATTGTGGACGAATGCAGCTTGCCTTAACCATTGGTCCCAATTTAGTTGATCGTGCTGTACGAAATTCCGTAGATATTCCCCTAAAGGCCGGTGACTTCGTTCTAGGATACCATTAGCTTGTGGGTGATATACAGTTGTTTCAATTTTTTTGATTTTTAGAAATTTGCAAACTTGTTTGAATACTTCTCCTGTAAAATTTGATCCTTGGTCTGTGAGTAAGACCTTTGGTACTCCAAATCTCGATACTATTTCGTCATAAAATATTTTTGCTACAGTATTTGCTTCTGCATCTGGCATTGGGTAACAGTCAAAAAATCGCGTTAGTTCATCTTGGAAAGTTAGGATATATTTATTACCATTGTGTGTTGTTGGTAATGGTCCTACCATATCTAAAAATACTTTATCAAAAGCTCTTTCCGGTATTTTTGAGATTTGCATAGGCATTTTTACCAGTTTTGAGGTTTTGTTTTTTTGGCATTTTTGACACTTTTTCACATAATTTTTTATGTCCTGTATCATGTTTTTCCACTTGTATTCTCTTACTATTCTTAAGTAGGTTCTTTGCGCCCCTTGATGACCTCCTAAAGGTGAATCATGGTAGTCCTTTAGTATTTGGATGATATCCTCTTGTTGTGTAATATGCTTAATTTTTGTGTGTTCCTCATCGGAATTTTCCCAATCCTCTTCCGTGTCGATCGGTACCATTTGATTTTTTTCGATTTGGTTAGTGTTTGTCTCATTATTGGTCATATGGTTTTTTTCTTGGTTTGTTATATTATCCATAGCTTTTGCTGCCTGGGCCCGTGTGATTGCTAGTATCTTGGTTTTCTTGTTTTCAGCATTTGAATTGTTCTCCATTATTTCGTCGTTGTTCGGCAATCCGCTTAATGTATCGGCATTCTGATTTGTCTTACCTGGTTTATATTGGATTTCGTAATCATAATCCATTAGTTTAATGCTGAATCTAGCTATTTTCGAATTCGGGTGTGAAATATTTATCGCCCCTTTCAATGGTTTATGATCAGTGTAGATTGTGAATTTTCTTCCATATAAATAACACCTGAAGGTTTTTACTGCCCAAACTATTGCTAGTAATTCCTTTTCTATGGCTGAGTATCTTCTTTCTGCATCATTTAATGATCTGCTTGCGTAAACTATTGGTTTGTCGGAGTTGACTTCCCCTTGTGAAAGGATTGCTCCTAATGCGGTGTTACTTGCGTCTGTTGTTACTAAGAATGGTTTTTTGAAATCAGGATAAATTAATATTGGTGGGTTAATTAATAAATGTTTTAGTTTTTCGAATGCGAATTGACATTCATCAGTCCATTTGAATTTTGAATTTTTCCTTAACAATTTGTTAATAGGTTCTGCAATTTTTGCGAATCCTTCTATAAATTTCCTGTAATAATTTGCGAATCCCAGAAATGATTGTGTTTGTCGTACCGTTCTTGGTATCGGATAATTTTTAATTTTATCTACCCTACTTGGGTCTGGTAGTACTCCATTTTCTGTACACTGATGCCCTAAATACACTATTTCTCTTCGAAGGAATTGACATTTTTCTAACTTTACTTTTAAATTGAACTTTCTAAGTCTGTCGAATACTTTTATTAATTTTGAGTTGTGGTTTTCTAAGTCTCGTCCATAAATGACAATGTCGTCTAAATACACATAGCATTCGATACCTTGTAGACCTGTTAAAACGTGGTTCATTATGCGCTGAAATGTAGCAGGTGCTCCTGTTAAGCCAAATGGCATTCTCACAAATTCGTAGTGCCCATATGCAGTACTGAATGCAGTTTTTTCACGGTCTGCTTCGTCTACTAAAACTTGATGATATCCGTCCGCTAAATCCAACGTTGTGAAATACCTAGAGTAGCCGATTTGATCTAGTATTTCTTCGATCCTAGGTAACGGGAAAGCGTCACCTAAAGTTATTTTATTAAGTTTGCGAAAATCTATCACAATACGAAACTTCTTTGTATTGTCAGTAGAACGTTTTTCTACTACTAGTAGCGGTGAGTTCCAAGCTGACATTGATTGTTGAACTATACCTTGATTTAACATTTCCTCAACTTGTGTATTAATTTCTCTTCTTTGAGTCTCAGGTAGTCTATACATTTTTTGATTTATTGGAGCGGTGTCCGGCTGGACTGTTATTTTATGTTGTAATACCTCAGTGTATGTCAGTTGATCGTTTGGAAGATGAAATATGTCACAGTAATCTCGGCATATTTTCTGTATTGACTCTCTTTCGTTGTCTGTCAACGTCTCTTCTAGTTTTAATTGATTTAAAATTTCCATTTCTCGATTTGATTTCCAATTGTAATGCTCCTTTATATTAAAAATGTTTGGTAACTCTTTTGTATCTGACTTTTCTATATTGTAATCTGATAGTTTGTGTATTTCTGGTTCATAGTTTTCCAAGACTTCGTCCTCTTCATTGGCATTTAAAAATCCTAATATAATTTCCGAGTTAATTGGTTCTGTAATCACGTTTGCTGCATATAAACCATTTTTTATTTTCTTTGAGAAACATATCAATGTTTCCTTTGGATCTGTTTTTAATTTAAATTTCCATGCAATTTTTGATCGTTTAGGTATTACTATTTTTCCTACAGTTGATAATAAAATTTTTTCATTTTTTGTTTGTGTAATATCATAAGAAATATGGTTGTCTTCCATGTTTTTGTTTGTCGTTTGTATACTGTTAGTATTTTTAATGTCGTTCAATGACTTCATTGCATAATTTTCTTTTCTTTTCTTGTTCATATTCGTGAAATGTATGTCATTTAGTTTTTTATGGCTTAGTTTTGTATATAGGTCAATGTTTTTATAAAATTTAGTTATTGGATCTCTGTTTATAGTTTTATTAATGAAATAATTTTTTGTGTTGTAAATATTTTTTAAATTTGATCTTTTTATAGTAAAAATGTTTTTGCTTTTTGTCTTTGGGATAGTTTTATTTATTTTAAAACGTTTTTTATGATAACATATGTTTGAGGGATTTATGTAGTTTACTTTATGTTTTTTGTTTGGGTTAAGGTCGTTTGTAGATTTGTTTAGACAATGTAAGTTCGTTTTCTGAGAATCTTGTGAATTGCCTTTGTATTTATAACATGTATTTGTATTGAAATTATAATCGTTCGCGTTAGTGATAATGTTGGAATTATTTGTATTTATTTTATAATCGTTAATAGAATGTTTTAAATTACTTGTAATGTTTTCGTTGGCTTTTTTAGCCGTTATATAATCATTTGTTTTTGTTTTATATTTGTTTATTAAATCGTTTAAATTTGTCTTAATATTCGTATTGTTTTCATTAGCTTTTGTAGCAATTATAGAATTATTTGTATTCGTTTCATATTTATTTGTTAAATCGTTTAAATTTGTCTTAATATTATTTGTTATTAAATCTAAATTATTATGAGAATTTGGATCTCCAACGGTACTTGATTTTTCTGTACGTGTTACCTTATGTTCAGATGTTGACTCTAAATTATTTTCGAGTAATTGAGTCCCAATTTCAGAGATGTTCGCGTCTCTGATATCATGGTAAACCTGAACTGGTCGTTTCGTAATACTATCAACCCCACTATCAGAGATGTTCGCGTCTAAGATATCATGGGTAATTTGCACTGTTTTTTCAGTCTGTTGATTTTTTGCATCCGAAAATGTTTGTTCAGTTTCAAACTTCTGATCAAGTTGGAAATTTCCGTTTCCGTTAAATGGTATCGTAATATGTTGGATAGGTGTTTCCAAATATATCTCTAACTTATTTCCTATATTGTCAATCACTGTTTTTTTATTTAAAAAGTCTCTACCCAAAATACCGTCTGTTTCTATATTTAAATCATCTGCGACTACATGGAAATCGCATTTGCCGTTGAGGCTGTTGAATAATAAACCCTGGGTTAATCCTAGAGTTGACTGAATTTGCTTATTTATACCAGTAAAATTTATTGTTTTATCAATTAAATAGGGCGTTCCTGCTTTAATTGCATTATATTTTAATACGGAGATGTCTGCTCCTGTGTCTATTAAAAATTTTGCATAATTAGTTTTTGCAATGTCTAATGGTATTTTTATAATGGGTGATATATGCTTTAGGTTAGAATTAAAATTTGAAATTGTGGGATAAAAAACAGTGTCGCAATAGACCCCTATATTTTGAGAATTATTTGAGGTCGGATTTCTGGGTATGAAATCCGCTCTTACTTGTTTAAATTTAAGTTTTCTGTTGCTCTCACTATGTCTATGTCTGTACTTTGTGTAACTATTCCAGATGGTCCTGGAACCCCTTCTGGTTTCTGTGTTAATCTATTGATCGAGTCGTAAAAGGAAGGTGGTTCTGCTATTACCCTAATATTTGTAGGTTTCTCGTTTACGTAATTATTGTTATTGTTTATTGGATAGTTGTGTTGATTTTGTGTGTTATTAAATTGAGGTCTGTATTGAGATTGGTTGAAATTATTTTGTGGTCGGTATTGTTGTTGATGATTGAAACCATTTTGCGGTCTATATTGGTTGGAATTATATTGTGGTCGTGGTTTATAATAATTATTTTGTCTTTTTTGATAAATTTCATGATCTGGAGGCCTCGAAAAATCAATGAATTGAGGGAAATTGTTTTTGCGCACGTTCACGTTTCTAGTAGTTGGTCTAACTACGTTTGGATAATTTGCTCTAAATGAATTAAATTTATTTTCATAATTTGGTATAACCTCCCCATTGTCTCTAAATACATATTCCTCTGGTTTAGGTTTTTTAATTTTATGACAATCTTGTGTGAGATGCCCGTATGATTTGCAAAGTACACAAAATAATGCATTTTTTCTCGTTCTGCATTCATTTATCGTGTGTCCCTTTCTCGTACAATACCAACAATATAGTTTATTCAAGTCATAATAAGTTTCTCCTAATTCGTCTATGTGTCTTCCATTATTAAATTTAAATTCTTTAATTTGTTCCTGAGGTAACGTGTATTCTAGGTGTCTTGCTCTAGAAATCGCCTCTTCGAGTGATGTCGGCTTGCTGGTTGCGAAAGAAATTTTTATTAAATTTGAAGAAATGCCGTTTTGGAAAGCCTCTAAAGCGAGTCTATTTATTTCCATAACTAATGCTACATTTTGTTCTTCTGAGTATTTCTTTTTGTACCATTTTTTGGTTTCTCCTACTAACCGTCTTAACTTTTCTGCAAAACTTGTCACGTTTTCTGACGAAGTTTGTCTGCACTTATTTATTTCTTGGATATAATTTTTCTCCATATCATTATTTATGTACTTATCAATTATATGCTTTTGCAAGCTTTCAAAATTATTAATGTCAAGATCATAAATAAGTTCGCAGGCAGGGTACTGAATTTTGTCTAACATTATGCCGAAGAAGTATTTTTTTCCTTCTTCGTCTACATGTGATCTGGCCCTGTTACATGCGTTTAAAAAGAATTTTGCCTCTGCCGGTGTTTTTTCACTCGGTTCTCCTGAGAATATTGGGATGTTGGACATTACCGCCAATACATCGCTAAAATTCATTTTGTGTTCCATTTTATTATTAGTATTGTTTAAAGTTTTATGCGATGGACCAGCTGCCGTGCTCGTTTCGTTCTTTAAGTAATGGACAATGTCGTCAAAAGTGTTTTCAATTTCTACGAATTCTTTGTTCTTGCGTTTTTTGGTTTGTTTTTGTATCAGGTCGGAGTCTGAATACGTCCTGTTACGGGTTTGTCTTATGATGTCGGATAACGATATTTTGTTTTTCGACATATAATAAAAGTGAGTTTTTGTTTAACGACCGTCAAGGAACTGTTTAACCTTGAATTTGTAAAACGATAACCGATTCCTAGAAATTAAATAAATTTTTTGTTTTTCGTATGATTGCGTATATATTCTTTCGTTTGCAATTATTTATTTTAATATTGCAAAATAATTATGAAATAATTTGTTTAATACGCAAATAAATTTGTAAATAATTTGATTGTAATAATATTTTATAATTTGTAAATTGTATGTAATAATATTTTATAATACGCAAAGAATATTTTTCAATTGATTTGTTTGTAATGATATTTTATATTACGCAAATAATATTGTAAATTGTATGTAGTAATATTTTAAATACGCAAAAAATATTTTTAAATTGGTTTCTTTTAATCGAATGTAGCGTAAATTTATTTTTATAAAAATGATTTAAATGTTTAAATATAGTTAATAATTAGAATATAAATTATATATTTCATGTAAATTTAATTAATCAACGAATTCTGACCTTAAAAAAAAAAATTTTTTTCAATGATGAAACTTGATGTGATGAGAAAAATTCTGTTTTATTGTAACAGCAAAATAGTTGTTTGAATTTTTATTTTGTTGTATGTTTTTAGAAGAAAGAAACTGTTGTAAATTTGTTATTTCTTTATAACTTGATGTTAAAAAATTTGTAAATTCGTGCCCGGGTTAATAGTTGGGATCTCCTTGGTGATCCTGTTGAATCACTTGATTGCTGCGTCACTACAGTGTGACAAATGTTGGACACTCCTAGATGTGTCTGTTGTATTATTTAACAAGAATTATCTTGTATTTTGATTTTAAATAGACTTAAAAATTTTTCTGGAAGCTGTTGGTCCTTAACTAGAGTCTAGGACTCCAAATACGGCTGCGCCAATTGTGGGGGTTCCAACGGCACCTCCGATGAGTAGAGCTACCGGTTACGCCAATTGTGGGTGTCGGGTATGCCAAGTGTACTTCTTGTGCGCGTTGAAAAAAATACCTGGGAAGTCTTATGATTACCACTTACCTGGTATTATTCCCCGGATCATGTATTTCTCGATCTCGTATGTGTTGTTTTTATAAAATACACACCATTTATTACAACTTGTTATTTTTATTGATAGCACATGAAATTTTTACTACAAATGTTTTGGTTGAAAACTCTCGGTTTTCCTATTGAACAATATTTTATTTTAATAGCAAATGATTTTTTGGGAAAACTTCTTGTTTTCCTATTAAAATTATGTGAGCACAAACACTACTTTTCTTTAACAACTGATTTTTGGGAAAACTTCTTGTTTTCCTATTAAACAATATTTTATTTTAATAGCAAATGATTTTTTGGGAAAACTTCTTGTTTTCCTATTAAAATTATGTGAGCACAAACACTACTTTTCTTTAACAACTGATTTTTGGGAAAACTTCTTGTTTTCCTATTAAACAATATTTTATTTTAATAGCAAATGATTTTTTGGGAAAACTTCTTGTTTTCCTATTAAAATTATGTGAGAAAAACTTATGGTTTTTCTAATTTTTCACTATTTCCACTTTAAGAAAACTTATTTGAGAAATCACTACTTATTTTTTGATTTTAAAACTGTTTTGGAATTACTTCGACGGACAGTAATCCCACGTATATACAAACCGAACTTCAGACTAACTTTTCATTCAATTTTCTATATTATTTATAGGAAATTGTGAATGAAAAATTGACCAATCACAAAATAGTGATTTTTTTTCTATTTTATGAATGAATAGAAACAGTGAGAACTAATTACTCAGCATTTAATATTTTTAATTGAAAATGTTATATATTTTTTGTATATGTTATTTGAATCGTCGTTTCCGTTAATCGAATTTTTATTTAATTGTTTAATATGTTTGGATTATCATAATTGGTTTTAGGTTTATATTATAGGAATTTTTGTAAGTAAGACATTTTTTGAACGGAAAGTTTTTTGATAGTTTTTCCATATATTGTATGTTTGGATTATTTTATTTGGGATTTGGTTTTAGAGAAAATCGCTGAGAATGGAATTTTGGTGTGAATGGAAAAATTGTTGGGTAATTGAATTAATATTTGTATTAATTGAAACATGTTTTAACATGTTTGTTTGGTGGAAATTGCTTAGCTTAGGCATTTTGAATTTTATTGTATATTCAAGAAATGTTCATTAATTTCATAAGATGATGAAATTAATTTCTAGGGAATATGTTTATAGAATTTTTAATGTATTTATTTTAGACATTGTAGCATTTTATATTTGGTTTAATAAAAAATAGCTGAAAATGGATTTTTGGTGAATAGAAAAATTATTGGATAATTGAATTAATATTTATATTAATTAAAACATGTTTTAACATGTTTGTTTGGTGAAAATTGCTTAGCTTAGGCGTTTTGAATTTTATTGTATATTCTAGAATTTGTTCATTAATTTTCATAAGATGATGAAATTAATTTGTAGGAATAGGCTTATAGAAATGTTTGGTTAAACAATATGTTGTAATGTTTGGGAATGGTTGTTACATCTTATGATGAAATAGGGTTTTGGGTTATAAATGGGTTGTAATATCATTGGTTTGGTTATAATATCTTTTATTCGTTTTGTTTGTACTAAACCTTATGTGGCTTTTGAGATTCTTTATAGAGGTTCATGTATATTCCGGTTTAGGAATACTACAGCAGTTGATGAGAGGACAGATATTAACTGCGATGCCAGACTGGAATTTATTTGCGTTGTGCTACAGTTGGGAAAATACGGCAAATTTCTAAAACTAGAAACTTTGCAGGAACAAATTTTTATTTACACATTTTACGTCTGTGAAATTGTCTTCCTCGACGCTGACGCGTCTCGTGAAAAAAAGTGTCACTCACGAAAAAGCAACGTTTTCATCTCTTGTAGCCAAATGTACTTTTTCATAATTGAATTGGCAGGCGAAAATAGAAATTATTAGAAAAAAAATTGTTTCGGCACGCCAATAAAATTCAGTTGCGAACCCTGATCTAGACTCTAGAGAAAGATCTAATTTATTAGAGGACAAAAAACTATATGAATAAATGGTACTGCGTGCTTTTCGAATATGACAAAAAAAATCTTTTTTTATACAAAAACAAATTAACCGGCTTTTTTAATATTATCCGGATAAAACCGGATTTTATCCACCTGGAGAGGTCAAAATGAAAAAAGCCGGCTTTTTAACCATCCCTGGTTTGAGTTGGTTTTCGGAATATTTTGAATGTATCATTTTTGATTGATAAATCCAAAAAATTTATTGTGTTATTTTCTTCATTTTCTAACGTGAATTTAATGGAAGGTTCTATGCTGTTTATGTATTGGTGTAATAGATTAAGCTGTCTATTCGTTCCTTTGAATAATAAAATTATATCATCAACATAGCGATACCAATAAATGATTTTTTCTTTGTGTAGATTTATGTTATTATGTATATATTTTGATTCAAAATCGTTGAGATATATTTCGGTTAATGTTCCAGATAGTAGGCTCCCCATAGGTAATCCTTCTGTTTGTTGATAACACTCATTGTTATGTGTGAAATAGTTTTGTTTTGTTATTTCGGTTATTATATTTATTATTTCTTGTGTATCTGTTGGGTTTAAACCATTTTTTATTAACATATTTTTTGTTATATTTATTGTATCTTTTATTGGTGTGTTAGAATACATGTTGGTTATATCAAACGATGCTAATTTTGCGTTGTGAGGTATTATTATTAGTTCTATTCTATTGATTAATTCTGTGTTATTTTTTACTGAAAAACTGTTATCAAATTTTATGTGATACTTCAATAGTTTGTTTATGTACTTCGCTATTCTGTATGTTGGTGCTGTGGTAAAATTAATTAATGGTCTTATCGGTGTATCTGGTTTGTATATTTTTGGTAATTGTCTTATATTTGGTGCTGTTGGTTGTATCATTTTGTTATACCTTATGTTCTTATCACTTAATATGTTGATGGATTTGTTGATGATTGTTTTTATTTGTGCATTGAATTCATTCGTTGGATCTTTGCTTAATTTTTCGATGTTGTTATTAATGATGTATTCGTCTATCTTATTGTTGTAGTCTGTAGTTTTCAAGATGACTAATGTATTCCCTTTATTTGCTTTGGTTATTGTGGCATTGTTTTGTTTGATCTTGTTTTGTATACTGCGTATTGTTTTTTTTTCTTTTTTGTTGTTGGTTTTTGAATTGTTTAAGTTGTTATTTTTTATTGATATTTCATTAACTATTATTGATCTGATTTCATTTTGTTGGTGAATGTTAGTTTTCAATATTGAATTTTCTATTTCTAACAGATTTTCATTTATTTCTTTTCTTGTGTTGTTTGGTTGTATGCCGTATTTCAATCCTTTTTCCAATAGTTGAGTTTCTTGATTGTTAAATTGTATTTCAGTGTAATTTTCTATTATATTGTAAATTCTTATATTGTGTCGGTCTATATTGATTTATTATGTTATTATGGTGAGTTCCCATTTCTATTAGTTTTGATTCTTTTAACTTTTTTAATTTCAATTTTATATTTTCACTTTTCTTTTTTATCGTGCTTTCCATATCATTCTTTACCGATTCCATTATTATTTCATATTCTATTTGATGATATTGTTTAGATATTAGTAATTGTAGGTTGTATACTTCTAATGTTATGTAATTTATTTTTGTGTAGAGTTCTTGAATTTGTTTTGTTAACCATGTAGTTTCTGCTGTTTGTTTAGCTTTGTCTGTTTACCTATGTAGGCATTATTCTATATCTCTTGCAGCATCGGTTGAAATGTAAATTTAGTTTGTTTTGTTGTAATTTTACTAAATTTACTATTGCATTTGTAAATTTACAATTACATTTGTATATCAAAATTATATGTATTGGAATTTAACACATCTTGATGTTACAAATTTTATCATCTACACCAAATATGTTATTTGTTTGCATTGGTATGTAATACATGTTTCTAAAATTATGTGAAGATAGTTGATAACATCGATTATTTTTTTTTCCTTTATCTCCATTTAGGAGCATAGGGCGTCTACTACACTGGACCATCTGACTCTGTTCGGGGCAATCGCTTTCAGTTCACCCCATGTCTTGCCGATTTGTTTTGCTTCAGCTAGCACCGTTTTCTTCCACGTCATGGGTGGTCTTCCAACTCTCCTTTTACCTTGTGGATTCCACTCTAGGGACATCCTTGTTATATCTTTAGCTGGTTTCCTCAGGGTATGTCCTATCCATCTCCATTTCCTTTGTTTTATCTCGGACTCAATGTCTAACTGCTCTGTCTGTCGTAGAAGTTCCTGGTTACTGATGGTGGATAACATCGATTATACCGATTTAAAACTTAAAAAAGTACGAGAACGAATTCACACAAATACTATACACTGAAGCATACCTTATGTATGATTAAACATGGATGGCAATCATGATGAATAAACTAATCAAAAATGGTGGCACTAAGCCGATAGTGATTTGCAAACGGTAACAATGCATTAATACAAATGAATTTAATGCTTAGCTTTCAGCAGGAAGATTTGTAAAATTTAAAATTGTTGATCTATGGGTGTGACAACCACGCGTACTTTAGTCCCTGCTATTGGCATACGAGTTAACTTGAGATATCGTATACCACTGGCAATAACAGTGAGATATCACTAGCCAAAGTGATATCTTAGGGGTGCTGGCGGATGAAGTTTTTTCAATTAACGATAGCATCCCTTAGTCTTAGTTATGGAATATTCTTTGATGATGACACGCTATTTTTTTTTTTAATAAAATGTGTTTGGTAGTAGAAATTACAATGTGTGTCACAACAATACATAAAACCTTTTAAGAACAACGTCCATTAACAACATGCTTTCTAAGGTGTTGATAGACGCAAATTTTTTATATGATGTTTTTATTATTTTAAATATAAAAACGTATATAATAGTTGCTTAAAATGCTGATAGATGTGAAACCCAGAATAATTTTAATTTAAAAAATCTGAAATTTTAATTTGCAATGCTACAATAATTGACACAAAAGAGCAATAGAAGATACAAAAAAACACAGCTATTTCACAGTTTTAAGTTTTCACTTCTGTCGGCAGTCCTCAAGACTGCCTTCTTTTTTTTTTAATTTTTGCACAGTTTTTTCATATGTGTAAGAGCCGAGTCGTTGAGCACTAACAAACTGCACGTAATAGAAAAGCTTAAACTAAGTAAACTCACCGGAGGTAGACTCCTTCAAGATAATGGCCATATTTCGTTTTGGGAACTACATATATTTATTGCAACATACTACCAGCCTATAGTACACAGATGGAACTTAAACCATCCTGAAACGTTTGTTTTATGCAACACAAACCAAAACTTATGCAACTGACAGTTGCAAATATTTTATTAAGGATGATGCCACAATATTGAAATAGATGTTATCGCCGATAACCAAACTTGTATAGGTGCTTGAACGTGTTTCAACTCAAAACTAGTATGGAAATCTAGACACAGTTTTCTACAATAATAGTGTCACTGTTGTGGACACTATTGTCGGCATTCAATTATTCTTCCAAATGTCCAAGAACTCGTTCGAAATCGCAATGAAATAATGAAAACAGAAAGCAAGATTAAACATGTTCCTCTAAACGATCCTTTTAACAATATAAGATTGGTTATTTACGATAGGTGTAGATTTTACAACTTAACGTGGCAACGACGGCACATCATCTTGTCATGAACCTTCATAACACAGACAGAAACTTTTTCTTGGAAGGCCAACAGTTCCAATATCCCAAAACGTTACTCCAATTGAGCTGATTAATTTTATTAAACGCCACAGCATGTACTATAGAATATAACCAGTAATGGCATGACTGTCTAAGCTATCGTGCGTCAAAAAATTAAGCTAAGAAAGGCAATGTGTTGTCAGTTTTAGTTGAATAACTATGTACTCTAATGATAATTCGATGTGTTGTATGCTGGTTTCTCCGTTTTCCTTTTGGGAAACACTCATTTACTCCCTATTCCTCACAAATGTTACGAATTTTTCAATAAACCTCGACATGCTAAGATTATATATTTTTACTTTCACAGTTTTAATTACTGTAATGAATCCATTAAAACCAACATAGAACAACAAATAGCTGTGAAAAATGTTTACAATGGTATGGCATATCCATTGCCGTATATTATTTTTGGACCACCGGGAACAGGAAAGACTACGACGGTTGTTGAATGCATATTACAATTATGGATAAACATGCCAAAAGCAAATATTTTAATTGCTGCCTCATCAAATTCAGCATGCAACGAAGTAGCAATGCGTCTGATAAAAGTCATACCAAATCATCAAGTTTTACGATTATTTTCTAAGTCGCAAGAAAAATGTATTGATAAAATAGACGATGAAATAATAGAAGCTTCTAATCTCGATGAATATGATCATTACTTTCCGTCCATCGAAGAATTGTATCAATATCGTGTAGTATTAGCAACTTTGACCACAGCAGGTAGATTGGTGCAAGCAAATTGCAAAACGAATCATTTTACTCATTTATTTATTGATGAATGTGGCTGTTCAACAGAAGCATCTGCCATTATACCGATTAGCGGTTTATTATCTGAGGTTGGTAGATTTACAGGATATATAATACTCTCTGGAGATCCGTTACAATTAGGGACAGTAACACACTCAAAAATGGCAAAAAGTTTAGGATACGGCACTTCCCTACTGGAACGATTGATGAATTTAGATGTTTATAAGAAAGATGATTTAACACAAGAATATAACAATAATATTATTATAAAATTAAAGCAGAATTTCCGATCACATCCAGCGTTGCTCCATCTTTCTAATACAATGTTTTATGACAATGAGTTGATACCGTTGGCTCCTAAAGGTAGGTTTGATTTTAATATTTTTAAAATCTATTTGTTTATCTTATTTAACTTTTTTGTCTATTTATAGAACAAGTTGAATGGGCATTGGGGTGGAAATACCTTGTGAATCGTAACTTTCCAATGTTTTTTAAATCTGTGATAGGAAGAGCACAGAGAGAGCCTAGCTCACCAAGGCATGTCATGTTATAAATAAACAAAATTAATATTCATTTGTTATTTTTTTCACAGCTGGTTTAACGTAAAAGAAATTGATAACGTGATCAAATACGTTGGACATCTAGTTAACACAACAATCAACAATAAGAAAATAACTGAAGCTGATATTGGAATTATCTCACCATATCGTAAGCAATGCCAAAAGATTCGGGATCAATGTATTAAAAATAATTGGAGTAATATTGAGGTTGCTTCAGTTGAGTCATTTCAAGGAGCCGAAAAATCGATTATTATTTTATCAACTGTACGTGCACAAAGCAGATCAATTGGATTTTTAGACAATCCAAAACGTTTAAACGTTGCATTAACCCGTGCTATGGGTTTACTCATTATTATTGGTGATCCGAATGTTCTTAAAACCGATAGACATTGGAAGAAAGTTTTAAGATATTGTGCCGAAAATAAGGCAATCACTGGTGAACCTTTTAAACTATAGTTAAGGCTTTATAATTTCTATTACATGTTTTACCTGAAATCAATTGCATTCCGTTTTTAAAATTGTTGTATTATTAGGAATTAAGTTTTAATTTGAATTTTGATTATTAATCTTGTTCAATGTGTTTTAATCTGTTAGAATATTTTGTTTAGTTTTTGTCAAGCAAGATAATAAATTACGCCAAAGAAAAGAATTTAGTCTAAATTGCTCTACATTGTATTCCTCGATATACATTCCATTGAATATGATATGAGTTTTGACTGAGTTTAACCAAGATCAACCAATTAAAAAATCTCGCTATGGTCATCATCATATTTTAAAAGTAGTCATCATTTAATTTCGACAACATCTATAAATGGTTCTTCTAATGTGTTCTAGATTTAAAGTGATTTATAATTTCGGGCAGATATATAAACACTTTAGCCAAATATTTCCAAAATAAATCTTATATTTTCTTAAAAATAATACACCAATTACCTTGGTCATAATAATTTTCTACTATTTCAATTTCTTTAATTTGTTTGCATAAATCAATTAACTCATTTTCTTCGAAAACATGATAAAACCTCAAGAACACTTTTTCCTCATTATTTGATGTTTCATCTTTATTTTCTTTCAATTTCCACGGCACTAAAATATCAGAATGTTTGAACTCTGTTCGATTTGTATGAATAGGTAAGTCTAAATTTTCAATAACTTCCACCCCACCATCCGTTATAGGCTCCTCAGCCTTTTGTTTATTCAATTTCTTATTTTGTCTTAAATAACTTGATTTTTTATTATTAGCTTTTTGATTTTTCGCCCAAACATATATTAATCCTTTTCCATTTTGAACTAATATTCGTGACATTTCTTTGATTGCATTCAATCGACGTTCTGCCGATGCTAAATGATGAATAACAGCAATACTTATGCACGCATCTATTGAATTGGATTTAAGTGGAACATTAAGACAGTCAGCTAAAAATATATTTAAATGTTTTTGTTGACATACGTTGAGCAAACTTTTACTTCGATCACAACCAATTTTAAATATATTTTTATTTGTACTTAAGTATTTTCCATTTCCACATCCAATGTCACATAATATTGACCCGGATTGAAGGGAGTTGATAAACAATTCAACTCGAGGCCATGGTGAGTGTCGTGTTTCACTGAAATGATCCCCAATTTGATTATATACCTTATGCACATTTTCTAGTTCCAACCTGGCGGCATCGTTTTTAAGTCCATTTGTTTTTAGGCCGTCTAAATACGAATCACAAAAATGTTTGAAATCACACTCGCACTTGATGAATTTCAATTTCCGAAATGTTAGTGAAACTCTCATCGATCTCTTTTCAATAGTTAAACCATTTCTGTTATTTATTGTAGGAAGAATGTCTGTCATTCTGGGTGTTATGCCATGAGTCCAGCCTAATCGAGCTTCATTTGACATTAACAAAAGTGAACGACGTTTCAAACGAATATTAGCGTGTTCAGTTTTACTACGAAATTCCATAACAACATCACTATTTAATGACAACGATAAAATAGGATCCCAGAATGCACTATGTGTATCCACATGTGGAGGAATACCTTGTCCTGGTTCATATTTGTTAGCTGTCATTTGATCAGGTAAATACCATGCCAAATCTGGTAGCTTTTCTTTTAACTTTTTCCACAGGCCATCACAAGAACTGGGTATTTTATTATCTAGTGGTTTATTCACATCAATGTTATTCGAACCGTACAAAAATTCATATCCAAAATGCTTTACTTGTCTATGTTTTAAAAGTTTTCCATCATTTTCTTCATTCCAATCGATACTATTCATAATATCATTTTCTTCTTTTTCTGTTATAAAATCTTCAATGATTATCAATCCATTTGGAAGTTGAACATTCCATGGATTGTTTTTAAGCATATCATCGGGAATGGTTTGAGTATATGATAAAATTAAAACGTTATCATCTTGTCCCAATTTCGATTTTCCATTCATTTCATCATATATCTTACATGAGTCTAAAACATTATTAAATACAAGAAAGCAATATGATTTTCCTGGAATCATAATTATATCTTTGATTAAACAATATTTTGTTATTTCTTCGATTAAAAGTTCTTGTTTTAACCCTGTACTCAAACCAGCATTGCATATAGTGAGGATCTGAAATATTGACACTTGAAAACAAATTTTGGATGTAATGATAACCATAAAAATCTTACACTTGTTGCATTTGTAGAAAATTCCACGTTAATATCATTTGAAATTAGTTGTTGACATCTTTTTTGTTTCTTTTCAATTTTTTTTGCATAATTTTTTGATATCATTGTAAATTCACATTGTAATAATGTGATTTTTTTTTTGTAAACTGACAGTTCAGCTGTCACATTTGATTTGGTCGATAAACACAAACAAGAAAGTACTAGAGTTTATTATTAAAACAAAATAGGTTTAAAATATATGCTACATAGTGTTTTAACGTCAAGAAATGTGGTTTTTTCATTATAAATATATATATTGCATTATAGTTATACAAATATTTAAATCTTTTGTTTAGCTCCCTTGAAGAAATATTTTAGGAACAATAACTAAAAGAATAAAATTCTTCGTAAATCGTATTTATCCGCATCGCAAGTTTCATGTAAACTGTCTTAATTTTTGTTTGTGATTTGGCGGTCAATTAAAGTTTAAATACAAATATTATAATTACAGTAAACCCTCCTACAACGCGACACTTCTATAACGCGTTTTCGCTACAACACACTTTTTAAATTGAGGTATTTTTTTCTCACAACGCGATTTTTTTTCCTACAACGCGATTAAAAAAAATATACTTTAAAACAAATCACTTTTCTCGCAATGTTTAAAATTTGTCATGGGTTGTTTTGTTTAAATACCAAAATGTATGTATTTTACAGTTAAAGTAAATTTAGAATGAAAAGAAAGTTTATTGGACAAGGCAAAAAGTACCTGGAGGTCGCCCAGTATTCAGGTGGATTCACTCGCGACTGAGCTATATGAATGGGTTCCCAGCCAAACTAATCATCGGCACGGTACATCAAAATCACACCTTGATCCAGCCCATTTGCTAATCATTTTGCGTGATCCTTTGCACACCTGGATCGTTAACACACGTGCAAGGAAGGAGCACGCAAACCCGGAGACAATAGCACCTGGAGACAATAGCACCATTCACGAGCGTGGAAAGGACGTAACAAAAACAGCGTTCCTGTTTTGCACTTAACTGCTAATTTATTTAATGATTTTGGATCAAGGGATCATAGCGAATTTCAAATCAATTTATATCCGTAAGTTGTTTCAACTAATTTTAGACAGAATAGACACCACAAATAATACCAATCAGCGAAGTTTGAAAACAGTTCTCAATTTGGATTGTGTGGAAATTGTTACTGCGTCAGTTAAAGAAATGAGCCAATCCACGTTTAATACTTGTTGTAAAGTATTATTACCGGAAATGGTAAATCAAAGAGCTGCTGTTGAGCCAACTCAGGATGCATTTGGGAAAATACTGAATATTGCACACGCAATCGAACGCGATGAGTTCGATGAAATAACATTGGGCGATATACAAGAATTAATTACAGAGGATGAAATAAACGAAGCAGATTTGGTTGCAATAGTCAGTAAAATACTGCTGATTGAAGATAGTAGTTCTGAAAATGTATCAAATGAAGAATGAAGATAAATCCAAGAAATTTACTATAAAAGATTTAGAAAAAGGTTTAGATATGGCGAAGAAGTTAGCGAATTATTTTTTAGAGATTGATCCACTGGAAGAAAGAGCTAAAAAAGAAGAAATTTAGAAAATTGCCTGTCTGACATTGACGAAATTTATAAAGATTTACTCGCAAAAAGAAAATAATCCTAAATAACTGATTTTGACCAAGCCGAAATTGATTGCAAGGACTAACGAACCTATTTCTTGTTCCAGTAGCAAAACGTTCGTGGCAGAATCCTCTTATCCGATGAAGAAGAATTTGCATAAATAATACGCATCAACATGTCTTTTTATATTTCAATTTTTATAAATTTGTATTTTTATTTAGTCCTTCATTTTTAAGTACGTGAGTTATTTTGTTGATTTTTATTAATTTATTATAACTTCATCGAAGGATTTCTAAAAAAATCATAAATATTAACTCATTAAAGTTTCATTTTATTAATTTAAATGCAGTTTTTTATACTAGGAACCTAACCCATTTTTTCAATAGAGTTCATGTCTCTTACTACGCGATTTCCTATTACACGACGTTTTCTTAGAACGCATCTGTCGCGTTGTAGGAGGGTTGACTGTATATATCCCATAAATAGGATGTATGCAAATGAAAACGTCTATTCTATTTTGAAATCCGCGTTTTTGCACAATAATTATTTTTGCACGAGGCTATAGTAAAAATCTCGCGATCTTTGAAGTCTGAACATACATCCTGTGTCGGTAATACATTCCAATTACCCTTAATATTTAAATTAAATTACTGTTGGTTACATTACAAAAACAAATATTACAATAATTGTTAATTCCTTTTATAAATCTCTTTAATCTATAAAATGAATGGGGGGAAGTGCAGTTAGTGTGGGTAATCTGTTAATTGAGTCTATTAGGTAGAAATAAATTGAAGAAAAGTTGGCGGCGGTATTTACTTGATCTATGTTCCTGTGCCTATTGTCTACGATTCATATAAAAATATTTATTTCGAAAGAAACGTCTAAAAATCATTATCGCCTGCGTTTCACTAGATAGTAAACATTTGAGCAAGGTGTTGTAAAAGTTTTGCAATGGCTATTCAACAAAATTCAAATACTATTTATTATAATTAAAATAAAATAAATTTTAAATGTTTTATATTTTGTTTATTCATATCTTTTGATATCTTTCATATCCTTAGTCTACTGCATTCACATGATTGTTTTTCTCGTTATTTTTTGTATTTTTGGTTGTTGTTTTCTCCATCCAAAAACGCGTAGAATGTAGCGCCGCCAATTATGTCAATCTCAAAACTAATATTCACCAAAAAACAACGATAGTAGTATTTTATTTGCCCAATCGGAATTCGCATTGAACTGCCAATACGCAATTTTCAAATAAAATGAACCATGGAATTCGATTTGGATGTCTAGTGTTTTCTGGAGGTCAGTAATACTTGTTCAGCAAGTAAATAAAAAATACAAAAATCAGCAAACTTATTTATTTAATTTTTTTTTATTATTATAATAATTTGATAGTTCTGCGTGTTAATTTACTTACATTACTTATACTTAAACTTATTATACTTGCATTTTTATTAATAAATACTAAAATCAAATTGTCAAAACTTCAAAATTTTGAAATTCTGACAACTTTTAGAAATAAAAAATGATGGATAGTGAATTACGCGTTGAGTACGCGAACTAAAATACAATTCCGACTTTTCAAAACCAACTATTTTGTCAGATTTGGATTTGGATTTGGTTATATAAAATTGTTAGTGCAATTTGGCAAATAAAATACGGCTGATAAAACAACCAAATTATCTCGGTCATAGCAATTTTGGTTGTTTCTTATCGTTGTTTTTTTTTAAAGTCGATAGGTTTATATCGACATTCATACTTTTTTTTAAATATTTTAATAATTTTGTTTGTTCAAACTTAACAAGTATTATAATAAATTTCATAACGAATAATGAAATTAGTAAGAATTCTATGGATAATTTAAAGATTCGAATTGATGAACTTTGGAATGCAGAGGTTAAGGCCCGCTATACACCTGGACTAAACTATGCGAAATATGCGAACTATGTTTTTAAAAAATAATGTATATAACGTAATTATAGAAAAAAACATTACGGAAACAAAACATTTAAAAAAGAAAAGAAAAACGGAAACATTACATTTTTTTAAAAAGCTTTATTCGCATTAAAACATTACTTTTTTAAAAACATAGTTCGCATATTTCGCATAGTTTAGCTTAGGTGTATAGCCCGCCTAATCATTTGTAGCGACTCGAATATTAACTATTCCAGATGCGCTACTATATGAACGACATCACTTATGTCTCAATCCAAAATCGCAATCAAATAATCATAAAATAATATTGGAAGTCAAATTACTTGTTTTATGTTTTAACACAAATACACAATCAAGACACAACCAAAATAAATTATTTTATATAATTGATAGGTATTGCTTATTTTCCAATCAATCAGTTTTAAGAAATTAAAAATAAAACATTGTTAATAATTACGTTCTGTATAAATAAATGTATAACAAAATTAATATTATATTTTGTTTAAATAATTAAAAAGATCTGGTGAAGTCAGATGTGCCAAGAGTGAAAATAGATTCTGCAACCCCAGGGTTGACGGAAAACTATAGTGGTGACCCCGAACGCGAACTAAACAGTGTTAAAAAAAAGAGAAAAAAACTAGTTTTGTGTGTGTTTAAAAACTAACTCTCGAACTGGTTTATACAAAATTTTTTTTAATACCCAAAAAACAGTTTACCGTTTAAAAATTTTGTTTCCAGAATTTAATGATATTTATGCAGAATTTTAACAATTTCTTTTTCTTATTTTTTTCTATAGTTGAAAACAATTACGCAATTTATGAAGTGACGACGTTTTGAAATACCAGTTGAAAAGGTTCATAGTCAACCGTTTCAGAACAAGAAAAACTCAATCAGCTCGCATTCATTATAAAATTATGTTTTAACTATTCATCGACAGCAGAATACAGCAATTATTTTCAACATTTTCAACATAAAATTATTAAATATCAACAACTAACTTTTTCAAACTATCATCAAAAATTTCAAACCAAATTAACGGGACATCAATAATTTAAATTGGAAGCAACAATTTTTCAAAATATCATCAAAATCAAAAACCAATAACTTAACAACAAGTTAATTAATTAAAGATCAGCAATTTAATCTTCAAAATATCGCAAACAATCAAAAAAAAAGGAACTTCAAGGTAAAACAAAAACGAACTTTAAATAAATTTTGTTACGCATATATACATAATATATTATATTTATATTTAAATGAATTTTTTTTGATATTTTAAATTGCTTAATTATTTTCCCGTAATTTTATAATATTTTTTTTTGAAGTTATTGTTAATTTTCTTATCTTTTGTAAATATATCTAAATATTAACAATTACATAACATAATACAAAAAACGATACATAAAACAAGAAAATCTTTCTTTTCGAAGTTTTCTTTTTTTTAAAAAATTTTTTATAGAACGTTACTACTTACTAGATTTAATAGTACAAAATACGAATTTAGATTGAGTTGTATTTGATTCGCTTAAGTTAACAAACGGTTTCTCCTATAGTTTCTTTTAACATTCAAATATTTGAACGAAGATATTTTAAAAAAAAAAAATGGGAAATCCGAACAACGATATGGACACATCGGACGCAAAACCAGGGGGATCAACAGAAGTTTCCGCTTCTCAGGGTGTGAGACTACCAATGTTTTGGCCACACAACGCGAAGACTTGGTTTTTGCAGGCAGATGTACAGTTCGCAATCAACAAAGTTGTTAGCGACAGCCAAAAATTTGGCTTAACCATTGCATCTTTGCCACCTGATATATGCGAAACTATCCTCGATATACTCGAAAACCCACCTGAAGCCGATCGTTACTCAACATTAAAAACAGCTTTAATAGAACGTAATTCCATCTCGGAAGAAAAAAAGTTGGAAGCACTCCTCGATAAGTCGGTTATTGGCGACAGAAAGCCATCTGAAGTGTTTCGGCAAATCAAAGGTTTAGCTGGAACAAGGTTTTCGGAACAAGTTCTACAATCACTATGGATTCGAAAGCTTCCTGAGTTCATACGTATAGCTCTGGTACCACTACAAGAAGGCCGTACCTCGGAAGAACTAGCAAAAATGGCCGATAAGCTAAACGAAGCAGTATCGGCTTCGAACTCAGTGAATGCAATGTCACGCCAATCACGGTCAACCGAAAAATTCGATTTTCAGGGTCCGAATAGAAACCGTCACGGTAGTCACCAGTCACCATCACGTGGAACGAGTTTAGAACAGCGCATGTCTCGAATGGAACAAATGCTTACACGATTGTCTACTCAGCTGAGAGGTCGCTCTACGAGCCGAAGATTTTCTTCACACTCTAGAGACCGTAGCAATTCTCACTCTCGTTTAGGACGAAACAAGCAACGATACTGTTGGTTTCATCGTAGACATGGCGATCGCGCAGAACACTGCAAGCTACCGTGTGAACATCCAAAAGCAATGAAGCCATCAGCTTCAGAAAAACTGGAAAATGACCCAAACTAAGTGGTATTGCGGTCGAAGCGACGGACCACAAGAATATAAACTATAGTCGCCTTTTTATAAAAGATACCAAAAATAACCTTACATTTCTAATCGATACTGGCGCAGATCTCTCTGTTGTTCCATTTCGCAATTTTTTCACTTACAATTGCCGAATAAACCCAGATCTTACATTGTCAGCTGCCAATGGCACTATAATAAACACATATGGTAGCAAATTACTTCAGGTAAATATTGGACTAAAACGAACTTTTACTCATGCTTTTATACTAGCTGAAGTGAATCGTCCAATAATCGGGGCTGATTTCCTAGGTAAATTTGGACTCCTTGTCGATCTCAAACGTCAGAAGCTGATTGATCCAGCAACTCAGCTGTCAATCAATGCTTCAATGGTTCAAGTTGACACTCCAACTCCGATCCATTATACAATCGATAACGGGTACGGCACGCTCCTAAAGAAATTTCCTTCTTTAACAGCGCCTCCAAATTACAATTTACCGGTCAAACATAAGGTGGTACATCACATTGTTACCACTGGGCACTTGCCTGTATCAAGACCACGCAGATTAGACCCCATACGTCAAAAAGCTGCATTTATGGAATTTCAACATATGGTTGAATTAGGTATCTGTCGCCCTTCTGCTTCTTCTATTTCATGTCCGCTTCACATGGTCAAGAAAAAAGATCTCGATTGGAGACCATGTGGAGACTATCGCAGATTAAACGCGGTCACTATTCCTGATCGCTATCCGATACCGCACATACAAAACTTTTCAATGAACTTGTATGGTTGCAAAATTTTCTCCAAGATAGATCTTGTCAGAGCTTATCATCTCATTCCGGTTGCGAATGAAGATATTCATAAGACTGCAATTACCACTCCATTTGGCCTCTTCGAATTCACTCGAATGCCATTCGGCTTACGTAATGCTGCACAAACGTTTCAGCGTTTCATCAACGAAATCGTTCGAGATTTAGACTTCGTATTCGTCTATATCGACGATATCTTAGTGGCATCAATAAATGAGGAACAACACAAACTTCATCTGGAACAACTCTTCCAGAAACTTAGCGAGTTTGGTGTTCATATAAAGAGTTCAAAATGCGTCTTTGGAGTAAACACTCTCGAATTCCTCAGCCACACGATAACACCTAATGGTATTCTGCCTTCTCAAGAACGAATTAATGCCATTACGGAGTTTCCAGCACCAACATCAATCAAACGTATTCAGCAATTCGTCGGTATGATAAACTATTATCATAGATTCATACCGAAACTAGCTGAAACGCTCGCCCCAATTCATACTCACTTGGCCGCTTTACTAAAAAAGCCCAAGACTCTGAAAAATTTTACTTGGCCAAACGAATGTCAACTCGCATTCACTAAGCTAAAAACTGAATTGGGAAATATCACGTTGTTAGTGCACCCACGTAACGATTCTAAATACAGTATCACTACGGATGCATCGAACATTGCTGTCGGAGCAGTGTTACAACAACGTAATAATGATTGTTGGGAACCGCTGGGATTTTTCTCGAAGAAACTTACTGATGCTGAAATTAAGTATTCTGCATTCGATCGAGAGCTACTCGCAATTTACCTAGCTTTAAAACACTTCAGGTATTTTGTCGAAGGTCGTGAATTCACTATATACACCGACCACAAGCCTCTCACACGTGCAATACAGTCTAAAACTGAACGAAATCCAAGGCAATCTCGCCATTTAGATTTCATAAGTCAATTTACTACCGATATCCAACATGTGCAAGGTAAAGATAACACTGTCGCCGATGCATTATCTCGTGCATCCGACAGCGAAACTGCATCAGTTGAGACACACTTCAACTACGATGCTATCATCGCCGCACAAAAAGCAGACTTAGAACTTCAGAATTTACTTTCTGGTTCCGTATGTCACGCTAGTTCATCAATGAAACTAGAGCTTTTTAAACTTCCAGGTTTCGAAATAGTATGCGAAACATCAACGGGTAACAATCGCCCATACATCGCAGAACCATTACGAAAATCTATCTTTAATGCTTTACACAACTTGTCACATCCTGGTGTCAACGGTACACGTAAACTGATTACAGCTAGATATTTTTGGCCCAGTATTAATAAAGATATTAATCACTGGACAAAATCTTGTTTATCTTGCCAACGCTCTAAGGTCCAACGACACACAAAAAGTCCAAGTGGACAATTCGAAATGCCACAATCTCGATTCGAACACATCCATATAGATATCGTAGGACCGCTTCCTCCGTCTAATGGATGTTCTTATATTTTAACCTGCGTTGATCGATTCACTCGATGGCCAGAAGCTTTTACTATGTCTGACATGTCCGCTGCTACCATAGCTACGACATTTGTGAATAATTACGTATCACGATTCGGTGTTCCACTGCACATCACAACTGATCAGGGAACACAATTCGAGTCAAAACTTTTTTCTGAGTTAACGAAACTTTTAGGCTCTCATCGGATACGTACAACGGCCTACCACCCACAAGCGAACGGAATGGTAGAACGTTTTCATCGACAGCTAAAAGCTGCACTAATGGCCAGAGGCAACACTACTCAGTGGAGCTCCGAAATACCAATCATACTTTTAGGTATTCGAGCTACAGTGAAAGAAGATCTGAAGTGCTCACCCGCAGAACTTGTCTACGGACAAACACTGAAACTGCCCGGTGAATTCTTCGTTGAAAATCCTCTTTCACAGCTGCCTACTCATGATACAGTTATTAATCAACTTCGCAATACAATGCAAAACCTAATTCCAACTGCTACACGGCAGAATAAACAAACTGATATTTTTGTCCCAAAATCACTAGACAACTGTGACTATGTTTTCGTCAGGGTTGATAGGATTCGCACAGGACTACAAACTCCATATGAGGGTCCATACAAGGTCATACGCCGATTACGAAAACAGTTCGTAATATCAATCAAAGGTAAACAACAATCTGTTTCTATCGATAGGTTAAAACCAGCGTATGGTATCTTGTGTACCGCTGATCACATCTCAGCTATTCGTACACGCAGAACTGTCCGTTTTGACGAACCAGCAAACCGGTTCGTATCATAACGCCATTATTTATTTCACCACGGAGTAATCATTTGGAAGGGGGTACTGTAGCGACTCGAATATTAACTATTCCAGATGCGCTACTATATGAACGACATCACTTATGTCTCAATCCAAAATCGCAATCAAATAATCATAAAATAATATTGGAAGTCAAATTACTTGTTTTATGTTTTAACACAAATACACAATCAAGACACAACCAAAATAAATTATTTTATATAATTGATAGGTATTGCTTATTTTCCAATCAATCAGTTTTAAGAAATTAAAAATAAAACATTGTTAATAATTACGTTCTGTATAAATAAATGTATAACAAAATTAATATTATATTTTGTTTAAATAATTAAAAAGATCTGGTGAAGTCAGATGTGCCAAGAGTGAAAATAGATTCTGCAACCCCAGGGTTGACGGAAAACTATACATTTATTACGTTGCCCTAAAAACTCGACGATCACGCCATCCAGAGCTACAATATTTTTTGCACGCACGTTGGCATCTGTTTTTGACATCAATGATGATGAAATTATTAAAACACCTACCAATAATTCATACATGTAAATTTTAACAGTACAAGAAGAACTTAATGTATTGCTTCAGAAAAATTAATCACCAAGAGTCTCCTGGACAAGACAATTTCATTAAAGGCTAAATTTTCTGTATTTTCTCTGTTTTCTATCTCTCCATTCCACAGGCAGAAAATTTTCAGAAGATTTTTGATGCAATATTTACAATTAAACCAATATCTTTGGATGTGAAAAGGGAAGGATAAATTAAATTTAGTCCTTTAAATTTGATCCTTTCTAATTAGATAGAATTCTTAAATTCTTAAATTAGATAATCCTTTAAGATAGAATGAAATGAACTTAATGTTAAGTTAACGTTAAGCTTACGTTCCGACTATAAATGCTCTAGTGCATTTTCATACATTTCTACCTTACGTTAAGTTAAAGTTACCGACTATAAATCGGGCATAAAACAAAAAAAAACAACATTAACAAATTTCTATGCTTATGTTTTTAGTGTTTTTATTTATATTTTTTCGGTGCCCCGTTGAATTACAAAGTGCCCTGATTTCTATTAAAGTTACTCAACCGTTACCCATCGTAACGATTCTAAAACAAAATCCGTTCTAAAAAAGCAAAGTCGACCGTTACAACTGACAAAAACAAGAAAACCGCTTTAGCGATTTAATAAATTGTTGTTTGTAAAAATAGGTTTCGTTAATGGTAAGATCCGAAAGAACGATGGGTTCGATACATACATCGGAAGTGTGGCAAAAATCATTAAGTGTGTCAAAAAACAAATTTGCGTAGTTTTTGCTTAAAAATCAATTAGGTAAGGTGATAATGAATATTAACTTAGAATGATGGAGAAATGGCCATGGTCAGAATCTGCATGTAAGACAAGGAGCTTAATTATTGTATTATAAGTTTGTCAAAAAAAATCGTTAAGTGTGTCAAAAGAATAATTTTCATACATTTTGTAACCCAATTTTTTTGACAAACATATAATCGGAAACATTAGATACTTAAAACTAATTCTTTGGATGCTATTAAATGTAATTGAACATGAAATTTGATGTGAAGTATGTTTCTATCCGGCTTCAGCTACTCAGAACTAATAGGAACAGTTAGATAATATCATGCATGATTAATCATGCTGATTAAATGTCGTTTTTTCACAAAAGTTGTAATTATTAGGGAGAGGTTTTTAAGAAATTTCTTGTGTGTTGCCGGGCTCCACCACTTCTAAATAATAGCAGCATCTAGAAAATATCAGGTTGTTCCAGATCAAATGTTCTTGTTTTTTACAAAAGTATAAATAAGTGAAAAGATGTATTTATGGTAAATGGAAAAGTATTGTGAGAAGTTTTTTGAGTGAATCCAGTTTTCGTCACTGCATGACAGGTTGCAAATATCAGCATGTTGTAGAATAAATGTCGTTTTTTTTCAAAACAAGTTGTTATCTTTAAAAAGAAGCATTTATGCTAAATGGAGAAGTTTTCTGGACTAATAGGAACAGTTGGACTAATAGGAAAATATCAGTTCGTGTTAGAGTAAATGTCGTATTTTCACAAAAGTTTTTATTATTGAAAACAAGTATTTATACTAAATAGAGAGTCAAATCAGCCAAATAATCATTAACGATGTCATGGAGTTCATACACATGAGAACACAAAAAATCGAGAACAAAACCACATCGCAACAAAATAAGAAAATTGAAAAGCTGTTACAACTTGAAAAGCTGTTACAACAAAACGAGATCAGAGTATTACTAAACAATAAAATTAAAAGAAATATTAAATCAGGTAGCAAATTATACAGGAGTATGAAGAAACAATATAAACAGGAAAAAGTGACAATAAACAAAATCAAAGCAAAATTAAAAAAATAAAGCCATCATGACTAAAGCTGATAAAGGCAACACCGCAGTAATATTATATGAAGAAGATTACATCACAAAATCACTAGAATTCATACACAACAATAACATCAGAAAATTAGATAAAGATCCTACAGAAGCATACAACAAAACAATAAATAGCACAATTAATCAATGCAATAACTTATTCAAAAACAAATTCAACAACCATCTCAAACAGATCAACCCAATCGCACCCGTATTCACAGGATTACATAAAATCCCTAAAAAAACACACCAATCAGACCACTGATAAACTTTACCACCGCTCCAAGTTACAAACTAGTGATTGCAAATTTGGGGCGATATTCTGAAACCGGGTTTTCCGTTTTACCTATAAAAAAAAGCCGGTTTCCGGTTTCAACTCGGGTTTTTTTTAAAATAAAATATATTAATTTGTACAAAATGCTTACCAGAGTTTAAAAAACCATAATTTAAACAAAATCTATTCAAGTTTATTTTACGTTTATTTCAAATACAAATAATAAATAATTCACTCAAAAATAAAATAATAAAACACAAATATTTTTATAAGAAACAAAATAATAATATAATTATTTATTTTTCTGTTTTAAAAAGTGTGATCGCATTAAACACAACGTATCGTGTTATCAGCTAGACGTGATTTTTGTGCATATAATTCCTGACGTCGAAAATGCTCTTTCTGATTCCTCGCTTGTCGGGGGAATCGACAGAAGAAAATTGTACACTTTCTCGAGTTCTTCCGGGCCTCTGATCCCATTAGATTCGATCAGGGTCAACTAACGGCGAACCTTCGTTTTTAGACTAATATCATTTCGTCTTTTGTCTGTGGTTGAACACTTAATTGATTGTCGATAGCTTTAACATAACACTTTGTATTTGTTATGTAGATAATGCAAAAAGCTAGATAAATCAGTTCGTCTTTCTTTAATGCGGCACATGAGCTCCATTTTCATATCAATTGCCAGCTGGCCACTATGTTTGTCCAAATGTGACAGCATAAAGTTGAAGATCGCGTCGGCAGTCAGAAGACATCTTGCAGGCAAAGTGACTCGACTCCCAATTTCATTGGTAACAGAACAGCAATATTTAATAAATACAGTTAATTAATACAGTTAAGATAGTTAATTAGTTAATCAGCTAAAATATAGTTAATTAGTTAAAATTGTTAATAAATACAGTTAAGTTAGTTAATAAATACAGCAATACGTAATAAATGAAAAAGAAATGATAATTTTAATCATTGAATGACGAATTGATGAACACTGAGAGGAAAATACTTCTTTATTTTTTAAACTATTTCAC
This sequence comes from Diogma glabrata, assembly GCA_963693315.1. Taxonomy (NCBI): domain Eukaryota; kingdom Metazoa; phylum Arthropoda; class Insecta; order Diptera; family Cylindrotomidae; genus Diogma; species Diogma glabrata. The sequence continues at coordinate 74,495,151 of OY856187.1, forward strand.
TTGTGTGTGAGTGATATATATGCATTTATTTTTAAAACAATATATGTACTCGTTCGTATTCGTATATGTAATAAAACATTAATAAAAAAGTGTCTAAAATCAAACCCAATACTAATATAACCGACCAAGTGGCACAATTGTTAAAGCTGTGGCGCCTAGATCGGAAGGTTCTAAAACAGGTAATCTTTTATATTTAGTGGTATCTGCGCATAAAAAAATGACTCTGACTTTTTAAAATGTCGTCGGTTTTTAATATAATCCATGAAGTCGCATATACAGAAAGAAACAATGATGTAGGTATCCCGACATTCTACCAAATTCGACAGACCAACCGACAAACACACGATATATTTATAATTTCTCATATGATTTATACTATTGTTTTGTTTTCATCATTTTTTGTTAATAATAAAACCGGTTTTTAAGGGTAATACAACCCGGTTTTTCGAAGAAAAAAAACGGTTTTTCGAATACCAAAAACCCGGGTTGCAATCACTATTACAAACTATCGCTAAAATTAGAAAAAGTAATAAAAAACAATATGAACATCAAGAACAACCATAGCATCAACAACCACACTGAATTTATCCAAAAAGTGACAAACATACAAATAGAACAAGGCTACACAATGTTATCACTAGATGTCACGAACATATATACCAATATTCCTGTCGAAAAAGCCATAGAATTAACCGTCAAACAACTAAAAGATCACAACAAACTAACCAACAACAAAATCTACGAAATAAAACAACCATACTTGCACAAAATTATTTCTCGTTTAACAACGAGTATTACTCACAAGATCAAGGATTAGCCATGGGTTCACCACTGTCGGGATTGATGGCCGAAATATTTTTAAATTACTATGAAAATAAATTTATATGCAGTCCAGAGTACAACAAACAACACAACAAGATTATATCATATAGCAGATATGTAGACGATACTTTCGTGATATACAAAGGCAATAAAAGACAAATTAAAACATTCTGCAACAATATCAATAAAATAGATAAAAGAATCCAGTTCACTTGTGAAATCGAGGACAACAATAAAATTAATTTTTTGGACCTAAACATCATCAAAAATAAAGATAGACTTCAATTTAGTATATATAGAAAACCAACTACAAGTGACGTCACGATACACGCTACCTCACACCATCCACAAGAACACAAAATAGCAGCATATAACAGCTTCGTCCACCGTCAACTCACCATACCAATGAACAAGCAGGATTACAACCAAGAAATTAGGACTATCAAAATCGCATCAGCCAATGGATATGACACCAAGATGATAGATAAATTAATAAAAAAACAAAAAAAGAAAACGAACAGCCTCTCAAAATTGTTAAAAACCGAAGATAAAAACAACACACAATACATATCAGCCGAATACCCCAACTTCATACCACATGACATCAAAAATCTCTTCAGAAAATACAATTACAAAGTCTCATTCAAAACAAACAACAACATCAAAAATAAATTAAAGAACAATTCAGAAATAGACAATAAAAATTCCACCGGCATCTACAAATTAAAATGCAACACCTGCGAAAAATTCTACATAGGCCAATCAGGTAGAAAACTAATAAAAAGGTATAAGGAACACCTACCTAGCAACAATACCAACAAAAACCAATCAAACTTTGCAGCCCATCTAATTGAACTGAACAACACACACACAAACAATTTTGAAGTAGACGTCGAAGTACTAAAAAAATGTCAAAAAGGCAAGCTTATGGACACCATCGAAGAATTCCATATATACAAACCATCAAAAAGAGACAACAACATATTGTTAAATGACAAACTAACCATAAAAACAACGAACTCTACGAAACGGCAATAAAATAAATTCAAATCTAATCCTTCACCACAATAAATAATTTTCGTAATATTAAGTTTAGTTTTAACTCTCCTATTGATAATGACAGTAAATTTGTCGAAACGCGATTAGGATAATTATATTTTTATTTTATTTTATTTTATACAATAATAATAAAAATTATAAATAAATACGTCACTTGACGAAAAAATTTAATATTTGTATTTTATAAAAATAATTATCAGTGACGCGAAAAACAAAAGAACACTCCAAATGGCCAACAACCATCCAGGAAACAACAATTTTAAATAGAGAGGTTTTCTGGACTAATAGGAGTAGCTGGGTTAGAAATATGAATTTGGTTCATATTAAATGTTGTTTTTCCATAACAGAATTATCGAAACGAAGAGTTACGCTAAAGGAAGAGGTTTTCTGTACAAATAGAAGCAGTTGGGTTGAAAAATATGAGCTCGCGTCAGTTGTTTTTTGAACAACTCCTTAGACTTAATTTCTTTTATTATGTTAGTTAATGATCTATTTCAATTTCGAGGCAACGCGTTGATGTTTCGTTTTAGTTTAGTATTACATTTCTAAACAGAAATAAAATACTTGTACTTTTGTAAAGAGTTTTATTTCTTATATACATTTCTGTCCAAAACTATAGCAATGTATGTATGTAAAACTATATAAAAACACTTAACATAGACCGAAGTCTTGATATCTCAGAGCCTTGAGATTTCAGCCTCTTCATATTTAAAATGTGTTTTTAAAGACAAAACAAAATGATAATTTTATTTGCAAAAGCAATCCTCAACATTATATTCTAATTACTTCTTGGTTTTCACAAACAATTTATGGAATAAATTCATCTGTTAATTTCCCACCATAAAATTTAACAAGCTCCTCATAGTTATAATTATCCAATAATTCAATTAAATCTGGTATTTTATTTTTCACATTAGAACCTTTCAGTTTGTATCGATCAATATACAGGTCTGTCATCAATCCATACAAACGGTCTAATAATGTTTTTTCAATTTTATATTTTTCGATAATTTCTTTTTTATTATTTAGAATTTCTTTAAATTCATTCCCAAGTGTCATCCATTCTTCATCATTTCTTATATCTAGATCATTTAGTGATTGCAATATTTTGTAATCCTTATTTAATTTCAAATGGTATAATAATTTTGGTTCGAGTAATTTAATTATATACGATAAACTGTTATCGTTTATATTTGTTGTAATTTCAAGTTTGATCCGTTTTTTCGTTGCTTCTTTTGTAACTATATCTTTAAGAATTGAAATTGTTGAAATGTTGTCACTTTTAAATTCTGCATTTCCTTTGCTGGCAATTTTCAACATAAAATGATTAGAACTAAAGTTTTAAAATAGGTAAGAGATTTACTCACCTGTACTCACACTTCAACATAGTTGAAATGAATACATTCAAAAATGTATACGAACAGTGGTCACTACTCTCCATTTTTTCTGGAATCTCTGGTAAACAGTAACGTAACCAACTATGCATTTCACCTTGACTGAAATTTCCCTTTAATACTAACTGATTTAATGGGCGTGTATTGTCGAAATTGTAGATAATCATGTGCAAAGATAATGGTGGAATTGTGTATTTTTTTAGTTGACAACATTTTGGTTGAAGAACTGGTGTAATGTAAGCTTGCAATATTCCATGTTGTCCTTCAATGGTTCTTAGTTTTAAATCAATTCGATTTGTGTTGATTTGACATCGATATGTTGCGAGGAGATAATTTCCTGCAAGTGGATCACATTCGCTAAAACTAACAACTGCGTTATTTTTTTCAGTATCTAATAGATCAAGTGGAACATCGCTTTGAAGTAAAATGTTTTCGATTGATGCTGGTACTTCGATAGATAGGATATATGATGCATCTTCCTTACATAATATCATCTAAAATTAAATTTGAGATCTTAATAGACTAAAGATATCTATAAACGAACAATAATTTATGCAAACCGAATCATTAACAGCTAAAATTGGTATTGCTGATAGTCCTGATGATAATGCTTGTGTTGACATTTGATACTTTTCTCGTTCTTTGGATACATTTTTCTCCAACTCTTGTATTTCGTCTTTTAATCGATTTATTTTATTTGACGTTATATCATTCGAATAGTTATTATTATTGTGTAACCCGATCGATTCTTTGTTATTCAGAGAGGTTTGATAGTTATCACCTAAGCTATTTCCAATGCATTGTGTGGTTAAACCAAACAAACGTCCAGTGTAAGTACAAACAATAACTTCATTATAGCCATTTGCACCAACACACCCACCTTGGATACTTGAAATACTTTCATTGAAACAATCACGAAAAATTTGTTGTGGTTCTATTTCAATTTCATTCGGATCATCTGAATTCATTGTGTATACTTGAACAACTCCATCTCGCCGACCAATTAGTAACTCTAAGCGGCCATCATCAGATAGATCAAACGTGTCCAAACAAGTAACAGCACTTATGTTATTTTTATCGTTGACTAAAACTTCTTGTTTGCTATCATTACCGAGTAATGGTATCCGAAAAAGTATAACTTTCCCATCCGCAAAACCACATAAAAGTTTGCCTCCAAGCGATTTTTTTGGGACATGTAAGACAGTAGGGACACTGTCTAGCTCAATAGATTGCCGGACACGACAGTGTTCTAGCAATCGTAATACACGACCAGAACATGCAAGTGCTGTTACGATGCGACTTGTCTGTAAATATAATAAAATAACACAAGTTAGTATTTGCACGTTAGTGTTAATGGTATAAGAAATATCTAGATTCGCAACTGGTTAATGCCCTGAATTTTATATTTTAAATGATGGAGTTTAAGTAAAACATATCAAACTTGTTTATCACCCTGGATTGCTTTGAGATACTCAACCCCGAACTATTGGTGGAACTCCCAAATCTAGCTGTTTAAATGAAATCATTTAATCCAAAACTTACGTTATTCGGACATAATGAAACACAATCAACAATAGTATCACCACATAAGTACGACCCTGTATCCTTACAATCTTTATAATGATTGTAGACATGATTCCCACAAACAATTAAATCCGCCCCTATAACAAACATTGATTTTATTGTTTCCGTTAAGTTTGTGTCAAATGATAAAAAAAATTTTCCTTTTTTATTATATCCACGAATCTTATTTTCACTTGAAATAAAAATTTTATCTGGTATTGTTCCAGGTGCTCCACCTAACTGCAATGATGTCGTTTTATTTCCGGGCAATGTTTTAAATTGTATTTGAATTTCATCTTTTTTTATTGAAAATACTTGAAGAACACCATCTTGATCACTGACAGCAATCTAAATATTTAAAATACAATTAAATGCTTGAGAAAATTCATTTATTTGTTTTTAGAATTTACCTTTTGCTGATGTTTGTTGCCATTCGATGGCAATAATTTTAAACAGTTTGGTAATGTTATACCAACGATTGTGTAATCAACGCGAGTTAATTCTAGCTCCATATTTTAATTTTTATTTGTTGTTGTTCAGTATTTTGTGTTGGGTATAATTCGTTGCTATGAGATTAAAAATGTGAGATACACATTGTTATGCGTACTATCAAATTTGTTTGAATTCAACTATAGTAAAAAATAGAAGCGTGAAAAATTTGAATTATTTTCAAAACACAGCAAATAATTCTTATTAAAACTGATATAGTTAAAGAGTCATCCTCCTTTAAAACAAATTTACTAGACTATTAATTAGGGTAAAGCATTCCATTTGTATACGCTGTACAGACAAAGAAGCCCATCTGCATTCTGTCACTTTGACAGTGAGTAATCTCGACAGTTTTGGTTGTTTGCACGACTTAAAGTATTGCTGATGACTATATTTGTAAAAAACTACGTGATCTGCAACAGCACGACGATGTTGAAGGGAATCAAGATATGATGTTAAATTTCGATCACTCACAATTCGCATAAAACGCTTTTGATCAGAACCTAAATGAGCTAGGATGGAAACAGATCCAGCGCCCAAATTTGACAACAATACTCCATTCCGGATCGAACATAGAACTCATAAAAGAGACGTAAAAAATTTTTTACATTTATTGAGGAGGCCGAGTTTTCTTGACGCCCTGTTTGCAATCACCATTAGAGAGTTAGACATTGAAAATTGTGACCCAATAAACGAATGATTTCACATTAAAATTGGCTAAATTTTTATCACCTCAATCGGCAACTTCTTTTAGGTCCTCGTTTACCCTTATGGCAGCATCTCCCCGGCTGGCATTTATTCGTGCATTCATTTTGCCCTTAGAAGAAAGAGGAAGGAATGCGACTTATGCAGAGCACTTTCATCATTGGTACAACTATTGATCTGGTTAATGATTTTAAACAGTTCGTTGATATTGAAAAAAAAGTGAGGGACAACACTAAACCTGAAGGTACACCAGCGCTAGTTAATTTAAACTCAGAAGAAAAGTCATCCATAGATTCCAAAATGTATCGGTTAACCAGAAAATTTTGAATCAACTTCACGACTGGGGAATAAAACCGTACGCAACGAGCTAGATCAAGTTGCCATGTTAGAGTTAGAGTCAATCAAATGCTTTTGAAATGCCTAATATCGATTCGCGTACGTTTCACGATCTTTATCGAAAATGTTAAATCCTATAGCTTACACAAAATTTTGTGGTAAATTTTAAAATATAAAAAGATTATACTTAATTATAATTTTATTTCATGTCTAAAACAATAACGCTAATCTTTGAGATTTTTGTATTAAATTTCTAGACATTACGATGTATGAATTCATAGGATGAGAGAATATTTCGTCAACATGTTAAGTCAACATTCTAATCAACATCCTAGGTCACGAGTGTAAACTGTAAAGTCATCATTGATTAATGTCAATTAATCTCAATTAATGTCAATTAATGTCAATGCGAAACTAATATCTGACTCAAGGTCAATTTATTGCTATATTTTAATTAGGAAATATAGACACCTTTAGTTTCTTAATTAGAAGTTAACTTAATTTTCAAAATTATTGTCCTTGTTTGCATCGTTATTACTTATTATCATTAATTTCAAAAATACTGACAAAACATCCGATATTCATTGCCCGATTGATTCTCGCCATATGCAAAAAACAATTAACCTTGCCAATTGTCATATGCAAAAAAAATAGATTGGCGTTTTTGATTAAATTTTTAAAAACATTTTTTATATGCAGTTTTATATTTCAAGATGGCGTTAAATATTTTTTAAATATTTTTTTTGTACGAATAAACCGCAAACGATTTTTACGATTCAAAAATTGTGCGTAAAGCAGACGTTTTTTTCCTATTGAAATAACAATGCCTAAAATTACTATTTTACGCCCTAAAGCGTAAATATTTTTGATAACATCAAACGAACTCAAAAGAACAATAGTACATTATGATGCAAGGACGTAAAGCTAAAGATTTTGGACGTATGTGGAGTTTGCAAATCGAGGCGCTAGCCGAGATATGTACCCACATTAAGTCCAAAATAGCTTACGTCCGTGCGTCATATACTATTTTTTATTCGCCACAAGCAAAATATTTAAAAAAAAAATTGTTTATTCTAAATCAAAATTATAAATTTGCATAAATTTTGAAATAAAAATATGTTGAACAAGTAACCTTTGACAAAATATTTGTTATTTTTTCCAAATTATTGTACCATGACAACAAATAATAACAATAATTTTAATTGGATTATGAAATTTTGAATTTAATGATTGCTTTGATAAATATTTCTATTTTTTATAGAATTTAAACAAATTCAAATGTTGTTTTACTTTTTTGGACGTAACTATGACAACAAAGTATATGGTTAAAAAGTGACACTTTACGGCTGCAAATCACAGTAATAAAGTACCACTTTAATATGTAAGCGAATAAAAAATACACTATGGATATTTCCAAAATATACATATATTCACAAACATATATATTTTGTGAAATTTTGTTTTGAGAAAATTGTTTAATCTAAGCCAGGGGTGCCCAGAAATCATGGAAGAGATGGCCAAAAATTTACAAGAACAAGAATGACTGGCCGCACGGAAAAAAAAACTAAATAAACAGTATAAATTATGTTAAGATTTTTTATTCAAATTAAGTCGCGAACATTAAATTCTTGTGTAGTATTACTAATTCTTAGTTCGTTTTTCAAATTAATGTCAGTTAGTCTATTTCTATAGGAATTTGTTAGGAATATTTAAGTTTGAATTGAGTACGTACCAAAATATTGTACTTTTAAAACGGAACTTATTATTATTGTGGTATTTGCTATTTTTATAATATTTTTACTGGCCGCACCAAATCATAAAACTGGCCGCATGCGGCCAGATGGCCGCAGTTTGGGCACCGCTGATCTAAGCATTTTTTGTTTGTTTGTAATTGGTTGCTAAAGAAATATAGCAAAAAAATTAACAAAATATTACGTGAATTTAACAATTTTCTCAAGAAATATTTTACAAAAAATATGCATGTACTTAGCAATACGATAGATCAAATGAAACTGAAAAACAAAATGTTTTAAATAAATAAATATAGAAGTTTAAAAAAAAGTTGGTTGCTATAGAAATTTAGGAAAATAATTATCAAACGAAAAAGTGCTTGGATTAAACAATTTTCTCAACAAACATTTTACTATTTTGTGTAAATATATGTGTTTTAATTTATGCAAATAATACAAAATCTTCCTCGTACAAAAAATCTCGTACGTAATTCGGGCATAAGGTATCGTTTTTGAAAAAAGATCTACTTTACGCCCTTAATAATTAAATAGCTATTATATTGAGTTTAAATTTCAAAATGTCGCTATAAGTTCACGATTTTTTCTGTGCTAAAAAACAAGCAGGCTTACAATATCGGGGGTTTTGATACTGACCAAGCACAACACTAATTGTCGTTTTCTTTTTGCCAGAGCAAAAAATGTGATTTTTTTTCGTAAAAAGAATATGAAAAAATTTGATCTAGCTTTGTAGTTGTGTTTGTGAACTGTCATTTAATGTTTTTGTAATTAATAGTATTTAATTAAATAATTTTTTATTAATTTTTATTTTAAAACACGATTTAATAAACAAAACATTTATTTAAACAATACCTATTTCACTTTAAAAAAATAATAATAAGTAAATGGCGTCTTGTTCGTTTACTAATTTTGACAGAGGTGTAAATGTATTTGTGCAACTCTATTGTATTTAGAACTTGCCTTACAAAAAAATCTAGATTCAGAAAAATATTTTTAGGGCAAAAAAGATCACTTTTTTTGTGAAATAGAATACGAAATGTTAAAAAAAACTTGATCTGAGAGAAAAAATGGGCGTGTCATAGCAATTTTGTGGCAAAAAGAAAACGACGAATTTTGTTTGTTCAAACTTAACAAGTATTATAATAAATTTCACTGAGAAGTTAAAATAAAATCGCCAATTTCTTGTTAACTAATAGTTTTTATTTACTATATACGTATTTCGAAAGCTATGCTTTCATCGACAGTAGTATATATCAAAAGAGTTTTGATATATACTACTGTCGATGAAAGCACAGCTTTCGAAATACGACTATTAGTTTACAAGAAATTGGCGCTTTTATTTTAACTTATCAGTGAAATTTATTGTATCAGTTAGATTTTTAGAGACAAACAAATTTTTCACGCAAATTCTTTTTTTATGAAAACGGAACAAACCGCGTCCCGTACATAATAGCGTCGGGACACATGACATTCAACTATAAAAGTGGTTTGTCCCGTTCAACAAGGGATAGTTGCCAAATCTAATACAAATATGTATATTGCTACAGCGTGACGGTGACGAAAGCTCATGAGATTTTACTTATCCATAGATCATTCAACGCGTCTAGTTAGTTTTCACTGCTGGCCATGCACAACACATTGTACATATAGCTAATACAATTATAGATAGCGTTACGGTAAATTATTAACACTAAGAACGAAACAAGAGAAAAAATGTTATTAAAATAGGTTATTTTTACTTCGTGATTTAATAATCCCATTTATTGTTGGTCTATTCGTATCTATGACTGTGCTTTTATTATGTGACCATATATGACACAGTTCCTTAAACATACGTTTGAATTTAATCCTTTCATATTCTAATACTAGGGGGTATGCCGCAGGCTCACTCCCCTCCCCTCTTTCCTTCCACCTCCACCCGTACACCAACTCGCTCTTCCTTTTTGCATCCGACTTTTGTACAACCTCTATCCTTCACAATCTAACCTCTAACCTATTCTGTATGCACCTTTTTCTTAACTAATTTTTTATTTTTTAATACATTGTGAAGTGTACTATAAATTTGTATACGAAATATATTTCCAAATTGTTTCGTTAGTCAAGTTCAAGCACACAAAAACTATGCTGAGCACGCAGAAAGTATGCAGAAACTACGCAGAAAATTTGCAAAAATAATGATGGAAAATGACTATTACATATTTGATTTTTAGCACTACCTGTATATATATCATTAATTATATTTTTAATATCGAGATGATGATAATTAGAATGAAACGACTAAAAGAAAATAACAATAATTTTCAAAAAAAATACAATATCGATAATAAACTACACTATCGATAACTGCATAAACAAATTAAAAAATTTTAGCTGTAGTACAATGAGAAATTCCATTGACAATTTTTAAAATTATTCAAGTTGTGTGTATATCAACAATCCTTTGAAAGTTTTATGATTTTTTTCTCATGGAGCGCTTTTGCGGTAAATAATGCCCTTATTATAAATACCATTTACCAACTTTGTATAGTAAGTAGTAGTATAATTTTTTAACCAGCGAATTTTTGACAGATAGGACACAGCAAGAGATAAAAGATGAGACAAAAAGTAAAACAGAGATGTATTATTTATTTTGGGATAAATTTGTTTTCAAAAGAATTATATTAGTTAAATTTCTACTTCTAGTTCGTACCATTTGTTTGTTATGATATTTGTTTCCATAGGCGTCGTTATTTTTATTAAAATTATTTTTAATTATCAAATTTTTGTTACATTGCCTACAAAATCATTAATATTTTTACTAGTTTTTGGTTTTCTATTATAATTGGTTGAATTTCAATAGTTATTTATTAATTTTATGCGTTTTTTTTGTCCATTTCAATAGGACCCCAATAGTTTTTTTTAATATTTTAATCGAGACACTGAATGTGCAAACAATATGCGCATGTGCAAACAATATGCGCATAACAAACAAATTTCGTGTTCGCTGGCAAAAAAATTCTACTATACTATTTAATGTATAAATTATTTCTAAAAAAATAGAATGTTCTATGAAACTTTAGAAATTTACATTCTACCTATAGAAAATAGAAAAAAATGAAAAAAGAAGAAAACAACAACGAAAAGTTTAAAAAACCAAATAATCACGTAACATTTCCCCAATAAAAAACTGAAGAAAATATTGCAGATGTCGTAAAATCCTGTCGTATGCATTCTAAATTTTACTTCGTAATGACGTCACACTGTTTTATTGTGTATTTAAACTATATTTTAATCCTTTTGTGATGAAGATGCCAACTCATATTGAAAGTTTCAAATTGTTTCATATTGATACTACTTAAAATAGTAGTTTTTGATTGTCCTTATTTTATTTCACAGGAACGAAATTATGGAAAATAATGATCGGAAAACCACTACTATATGATTTTGAGCACTGCCTATGAAAAAAATAATTAATTTTCTTGTTAACATCGAAATGAATATTATTTGAACGAAACGGGAAAAGACAGTAGCAATAACTTTAAAAAACTACATTATCGATCAATTTAAAACCCCTAAAACGAAATTTGTATGTATTTATAAATAAAAAACCAATAATTTTAATGTTAAAAAAAACAATAGAAAAATGTAACACGCCAGGAACTGAGCTCTCGGCCATTGCAATGTGAGCGTTACGCTCGTAGTAGAGGGATAGACTCACGGTTATTATATTATGGAATGGAATGGAATTCTAGTGTTACCAAAATCAAAAGACTCATTACATTCAAAAGAATGTTCTGCTAACGCAGATCTAAACTGGGCATTAGCTTATCTACTTCTTGTAATTTTGGCACTCCCATATATATTTGTAAATGATAGTTGACATTTGAAACCAATGAGCTTTTCTTCGAGTAGTTTTTGAAGTACTGTATCCGCTAAAATTGAAGATAAAGGATTCCATATCGTAAGGCCTTAGTTCTGTATGTAAAAGTGATAATTGTTTTCAAAGTAACCATATTATCTATAATACAAGCATCATACATTTCAAGGAAGTCCGATTGGGAAAAAATAGTGACAATAATTTTTTCAATAATGACTTCTTTAGCCATCTCAATAGGTGACATCAATTGAAACTAATATTTATTCGTCTTTAAGTGTCAGTTTATATAATCTGGTGGCTTTTGGTGGTGGTGATAGGATTAAGAATATTACAACATATCTTCGAGAAATTATAAGCAGGGGAATTAATCCTTGACGCAACACAACGGGAGGAAAGAGAATATCAGGAATGTGAATTTTAGAAAAGCATATGCTCGGGGTGCGATAGAACTAATAACTTTTAGAAAAATTATTTGTGATCTACTATGTTTTTTTTGAACAATTTATCAATATTTGAATGGTTTCGTTAGTGATCTTCTTTGTGGGATCATTATCTAATGGCTTGTATGTGTTAGTATCCGCCAATAAATTATTCGTTAGTTAAGGCTCATACTCCGGTGAGACTTCCGTCTTCGTCCGAATTTCTACATACCCTTCCCCTCCGTTCGAATTCGCAGTTTGCGCCTTATTCTCAAAAATGTCAAAATATTTTCAACCCACTTCTCAACCCACTTGTGTAAGAACATAATTATTTAAAACATTCCGAAGTACATCTGATACTCTTCCGGTAAACCGTATTAAATCCTTTGATAATTTTTTTTCCATTGTTTTACCTATTTATGAAAATTAAAAAAGAATTAAACGAAAAACAATTGGAAAATGAACAATTTGAATGAAAAAGAAAATTTATGCTGACCGTGGAGTTCTTTCGTGGCACGAGCCGTTGGTTTTTAATACAAAAATAAACTCGAAACGTGGAGTTGGTTGTCAGTGAGTTGTAGAGCTGTTATTTTTGAGTTTGTGTTCAAATTAAATTATGGACTTTTAGAATTATTGAATTCAATTAAATTAATTCAATGAAGTTAGTTTGCAATTAAAGTGATCTCCTATTGAAATGTAAATAAACAATAGAATGGTGTTTTATATTTTTTTGAATAAGAATTAGAAAATCAAATGTAGCTCAAACGAAAATAAAAGCCACATTCATCGAGATTGCAATGAACAACGACGAATTTTCTGTTTCTGTTGTGGAAAAGATGACACCTATCTTCCCAACTGCCGTCGTTGTCAGGAAAACCATCGAGGGAACGGGGTACCAAACTCACTTCCTCGCTCCCACAACTCTTAGAACAGGCTCTCGAATCGGACATAACCTCTCTTTAAATTTCAGACACCAATACTACTCTTTCAGTTCTAGAAATCAACATTCAACCAACTCTCCCAACTTAAAAGGCATCTACCATACTCTCTATCCTAACTGTGATGGAAAATGTTTCTCCTGTGGAATCAACATGAGATCCAAGTAGCGTAATAACTCCACCTGTTCGTTCAAGTCCCATAAACAATACCGAGCTCAAGATTACTTAGCTGTCAGGCCCAGCATGTTCATTGATGCTATTGGAAATACCAAATCCCCATTGTCGCAAATCATTTCGTTCTAAAACTATCTCTTCAATTTTTACGCTTTCAATTGATCTAAGGTATCATGCCAAGGTCAAATTATTGAACCAAACCCAGATTGGACTGTTAGACAGTGGAGCCTCTATCTATGTCATCGGTGTCGCGTTCGCACAAGAAATTTTACAGGCTCACCTTTTTGCTCGTTCCACAGTCAAAATCAAAACTGCAGATGGTACCAGCCAAAAATTTATTAGCTGTCTCACTACCAAAGTTTCGTCAAAGGGCCAAGAAAAATCGTCTAAAGAGAAAACTGCGTTCACCGTACCTGGTCGACCATTGTACCGGTTCGTAAGGATTCCCGGACTGTCCAACACACCTTAGACCATGACAAAGTTAATGAATCAGGTGATCCCTCCCCATTTAAGGTCCTGTGTCTTCGTATAAGTAGATGATCTTCTGATTGTTACTGATACCTTTTTAAACCATATCGATGCATTGAAAGAATTCGTCAAGTGTCTCATTCACCAAGTGTCACATGCTAACTTGACGATCAATATTGAGAACAGTCATTTCTTTATCCCAGAGGTTAAAATCATGGGCTACGTAGTAGGTGTTGAGTAGTTGGATAAGCTGATAAGCTGTTATTAAAGTGGTTGAGGTATGAATTTTTGTTTTCGTTTCGATCAATGTGTCAATCAATGCGATACTAATATCTGACGCACAGTGAATTTATTGTTATATTTTGGTTAGGAATAAAGACAACATTAGGGGAATTTTAATTTGGAGGGCTTTTTTGTGAGCAATTAAGCTTAAGTACATATATTAGAAATCCTTTGAATTTGGCAATTCGAAATCATTTTTCATTTTCTCTAAGACAAACTCCTTTAAAAAACCACCTATTCACTTTATATATGTTTGGAGTCTGGAGCTTACAAAAAGGAAGCTTTTTATGAATAAAATCAACATGAGATGATTTCACTACAAGTAATACTGTTAATATTATTAAGTTAAAGTTGATTTTCTTTTGGTAATAGACTTGAATTTTTTTGAGTGTATTAATAACTGAAAATGTAAATCTGAAAAATCTGAATTTTGAGATCCCAGGGAAATTTAATTGAGAATCAATTAATTAAGATTAGTAAAAACCAGTTAAATCAAAAACATAACCTTTTTTATGGCATCGATATGCATGTCGTATGAAAAAATGCCATAATATTTAAATTTTGACATGTTTTCTAACAGCATCCACTCACGAGGGTCAGTCAACAGATTAAAAACTTGAGAACAAAATTATCGAAACTGGAACAGATCCAAGAACGAAGCATAAAAGAAAAACAAATATAGAAAGGTCTGCCCCAATGTGTTTTGTATAAGGGCTATTATTTTGAAAACGTACATTTTTTGTTGATTTTTAAATTTTTGATTTTTAAAAAATCTGAAATTTTGATATATTGTTGGCATTGACAAAAGGAAAAAAGTTATTTCTGCTTTTATTTTTTGAGTACTCTGAATCGGAGTTATGCGCGGTTGAATTTTGAGGCTTTTTCACGTAGTTTTTGGTAATGGTGGCAATGTTTTGTGAATAGGTGCCACAAATTTCATCCGACTTACGTATATTTTTGCAAGTAAAAAGGAAAATAATTGAATAGTTGAAATAAGTAAGTTTAAAATTAATAACTTTTCTCTTTTCCGCTAGGCGGCGCGTAAAACCTTGGTTTACTTCAAAGCTCATATCTCAAAAAGTATGCTTTTTTTTTTTTGTTTTTCACAAATTTCAAAGTAAACATATGCAGCTATGAAATTGAGAAATAAAAAGTCAGCAATTCAATATGGATTTTTTCTTGCGATTTTTTAAAGTTTGGTATATGAAAAATTCACATGTGTTTTTTTATTAAGTTAATAATCCTGTACTAAATGTGGATCTAATAAATTAAACATTTCATATTTTAACACCTGCAATAAATTTGAACCATTTTCTGTGCGGTTAAATGGTTAAAAACTTATTCAAAATTAATTTAAGTTATTTGTGGTAAAATAAAGGAATTTAAATTATTAAAAGGGTGTGTAAAATGTTTATTCATTTTAAAAAATGTCTATTCAGCCCCTTTTTACTAATTAAAATCTCATTAGAGGCTCATAATTTTAACATTTAAAATTTCTAATGACGCCCACAAACGGTTTTTGACCAAATTATACTTGCATCCAATCAAAATATATTAAATTGTACCTACCTAATTTTACCTGATTCTACCTATGTCAAAACTATTTCAAGGGTATATATATATATATATTGATTGGATTGCCTTATAATCAATTATATTCCAAAATATTTAGAAGACATAACGTTTAGAAAAGATAATAATAGAAATGCCTTTCAAATAGTGTTGTAACTTGTACGGTCTCAAAAATCATCAGCGGACATCAAAAAATGTGAAACTGGTCACACCAGCTGTTATTCAAAAAGCTGCGACCCTAAATTTTACTTTGCGTGATGACCAGTTTATATGTGAAACATGTCGCACTTATATCTATAAAAATAAGTTAAATTTAATTATTTTATTAAAATGAATAAAAATTTCATATGCAACTAATATTTTCTATACAACAGCTTTCATGTTCGGAAACTATCGATAGTGAAATTATTTCTATAAATCAGGATGTTGAAAATGTTCCAACGAACGAAAATATTCAAATACCTCCAGCATCTTTAGATCCATCACCAGTTTCGGTTGATACTATATCTCCACCAGTTCCTGAACTACTTAATGACATTTTAGAAGATATTAACAATGTTCTTGGAAGGTTAGCCGAATCTCCTATCAAACAAAATCATATTACAACAGGAAGTTATAAAAAAATTGCAAGTGTCACATCGGCAATAAGTCAAAGAATATTTCAAGTAGATTCAGTTAAAGTGTTATCACCAAACGAGGAATGTGAATATACATCATGGCTTATGAACCTTAAAAAAGAGTTTAAAGATGCCAGCTGTAAATCAAAACAAGTGTTTTTGTTGACAACTCTACCACGTAAATTTTGGTCAAATCAACGTATCCAAGATGAATTTAATGCATCAAGACGACTGGTAGAATTCGCCATGGATCTGTTGGAAACAGTAGGTCCTTACAGTTGGCCTCAAAGCAAACAAGTGCACAGTTTGTCACAAAATATAGTAAAACAAATTCAAACATACTTCTTATCAGAGGAAATTAGTAGAACAATGCCTGGTCTTAAAGATGTTGTTACTATTACAGAAGGATCGACAAAAATTAAGAAATCAAAGCGGTTGGTGTTATGGACCCTCACCGACATCTACGAAATGTTCTTGGAAGAAAACAAAGAACTCAAGGATTCCACTGTTTTTTACCGGATAACACTACACCCGATAAAATAATTGCCAAAATGTTTTCTTTTTCTGATGATCATAAATATTTCAATTTAAAGGCAAAAAAAATATATATAAATTAATTTTTTAATGTATTTATTTATAATATTGATTAAATTATAATGTTTATAGGAAAAATATTTTTTTAATGTTTTTTTCTAATGTTAGTGTTGGTGATGTTGAAATTATAACAAAATCTTCGATCATTGGGATCTCCAATTCTTATTCTGAATAAAAACCTGTTTCTCAATCAGAAATACACAAAAAGTGGTTCAAATTTATTGCAGGTGTTAAAATATGAAATGTTTAATTTATTAGATCCACATTTAGTACAGATTATTAACTTAATAAAAAAACACATGTGAATTTTTCATATACCAAACTTTAAAAAATCGTAAGAAAAAATCCATATTGAATTGCTGACTTTTTATTTCTCAATTTCATAGCTGCATATGTTTACTTTAAAATTTGTGAAAAACAAAACAAAAAAAAGGGACTTTTTGATATGAGCTTTGAAGTAAACCAAGGTTTTACGCGCCGCCTAGCGGAAAAGAGAAAAGTTATTAATTTTAAACTTACTTATTTCAATTATTCAATTATTTTCCTTTTTACTTGCAAAAATATACGTAAGTCGGATGAAATTTGTGGCACCTATTCACAAAACATTGCCACCATTACCAAAAACTACGTGAAAAAGCCTCAAAATTCAACCGCGCATAACTCCGATTCAGAGTACACAAAAAATAAAAGCAGAAATAACTTTTTTCCTTTCGTCAATACCAACAAAATATCAAAATTTCAAATTTTTAAAAAATATTTGTTTTTTTTTCGATGTACGTTTTCAAAATAATAGCCCATAACATTAATTACCCTGAAGGTTCAATGTATTCCACATATCATAATAACATATACCTCAAACTATAAAAAAAATGAGTTGAATGTCAGTCATTAGTTGTTTATTGTCCCAAATTTGTCTATGCACCAAATTTCATTAGGTTGCCTATTTACAATAACAAATTCACCCAATGAAGTTTGATCGATAATAGAACTTAAAAATTTATTTAGTTTTAAAAAATGCATTGAATATTAGTAAGTAAATGAAATAGTTTTAATCAAAATTCTAAATTAAATAATGGGAAATACAGAAAGTAACGTCACAAGCGGTGTTAAAAAACAAGCTGGAACATCAACACAAGCTTTGTATAAATTAGTGGATTTAAAAGGTGGCGGATTATTAATTGACATGATGAAACGTGCAGTTCAAAATAAACAATTCGCAGAGATAGATCATGCGATTAAAACAAAAGTGGAACCGTATTTATATAATAAAGGAAAGGGTAAATATATTCCAATTTCAAGTTTAGTGTTGTTAAGGAACAAAGATCGATCCCGTCATCGACAACTTCCTGAAATTCGTGCAATGGAGAATCCAGAAGAAGATTTTAATTTCGATGAACATTGTCCGAATGTGACAGAACTGGAATACGTTTTAAATCCAACTGGATATCGTGATGTTGTTTGGGATATAAACGAACGTGGCGCTGTTGGTGAAACGATTTTGCATTTATGTTTGTTAAATGCAACGTCGTTACATGCTGATTTGGCAAAACGATTGCTAAGATTTTATCCAAAACTAATAAATGATGTTTATATGAGTGATGAGTATTATGGTGAGAATGTGTTACATATAGCTATTGTTAATGAAGATCCGGCTATGGTAAAATATTTATTGGATGCTGGTGTTGATGTACATGAACGTTGTTTTGGGACGTTTATGTGTCCAGAGGACCAGAAAGCTTCTAGATTTGATTCACTTGATCATGAATGGATTGGTGTTAATCCAATAACAAATTTTGAAGGATATGTGTATTGGGGTGAGTATCCTTTAAGTTTTGCTGCTTGTTTGGGTCAAGAAGAATGTTATCGTTTGGTGTTAGCACGTGGTGCTGATCCTGATGGAAAAGATACAAATGGAAATACAGTATTACATATGTTGGTTATTTATGCTAAGCTATCTACATTTGATATGGCGTATGAAGTAGGATCATCATTGGAAATTAGAAATGTTCAAAACCTAACACCTTTAACGTTAGCAGCAAAATTAGCCAGAGTTGAAATGTTTTTCCATATTATGAATATAGAAAGGGAAATTTACTGGCAATTGGGTAAGTTTGAAAATATAATTAAACTATTTTCACTGTTTATGTATGTCGTTTGAGGAATTATTTAAATTTTATATGTTCACATGGTTTGTAGTAACCAATCACCACCAATTAGTATTCAATTCAACTTTTTCGAAATCAAGTATACTAAATATTTTATACAGGACCTCCTCCTTTTCATGTAATTAGTAAAATTGTGACCGTGATTAAAACTTGTTAGTTATAGATAAAAACCGTCATTATTTATTTTACTGACAGCTATTTCGGTAGTAAGAATGTGTCTACTCTATTTGTTAATGTGTTGATGAACTTCATCTTGGTTGGAATAAAGGCCTCTAATATTCGTGAAATTAGTGATAAATTGTTGGTTCACCTTGAAATCGTTGTATTGAATTGAAACCGAGACTTATCGTTCCACATTGTTTGTTTTGTAACCAGTGGCTCAGCGTGCTTTTGAAGCTAGGGTAGACATTTTCAAAAGCTAAGGTTTTTAGACGTATGTGTCCCAAATGGCTTACTTCCGTGCATCATATACTATTTTTTATTCGCCGCAAACAAAATATTTAAAAACTAAACTAAATATATTTTGAAAAAGAGTAGCCTTTGCCAAAATATTTGTTATTTTTTTCAAACAAATCGTATAACTATGACAACAAAAACTAACAATTAGTTTGATTGGATTATAAAATTTTGAATTGAAAAGTTGCTTCTATTATTTATTAAATATATTTTTAAATACTTTTTTTATCTCACCATAAGCAAAAACTAACAACTATTATATTGATAAAAACTAAAAAAATTAACTGCAATATTACATTTTTTGTAGATCAATTCCTCTCTATAATTTTTATAGCTACAAAATTATCAATAACTGTTTCTTTAAAAAACGGCTCAATAGTTAGTTTTTGTATGAACTCTTTCTCTATCGATACTATAGTGACAAAAGTTCCAGTCTTTTAATTTTCATAGAATTTTTTATCTGATTTTTAATACGTTTCAAAGTACTGCAGCTAAATCGCTCATACAAGAAATTGTGATCATTGGAATTGTTTAAAAAAAGAGTTAATAATTTAACGACCTCGCTATAAATGAAATAAACATGGTATAAACATGGTATAAACATGGAATCTCAAGGATTTGAGATAGCAAGACTTCGGTCTGTGTTTTTAAATAGTTTTCGGTAAAAGGCTTTTATGAGGACTTTGTTTTTAGTTTTAGATGGATGGATGGATATTTATATAAAATTCTTTGTAAAAATACAAGTAAAATAACGAGTACAACTTTTCCAAAATTCTTAAAATATTCCAAAAATTATAATAAAATTCAAAATTTAAGCTTTTTCAAAATTCCAAAAATAATGGAAGATATAACAAAATCAAAAGCTCAAACTATTTCCAAAATGCCAAAAATATTGCAAAAATTGTAGCAAAATCAAAGATTGAAACTTTTTTCAAAATTCTAAATATGTTCCAAAAATTAATCCAAAATCAAAGATTGAAATTTCAAAATTCAAATTTATTTTCCAACTGGACCTGTTATTTAGAAGTCGTGGAATCTGGAGTCACACAAAAATTTCTCATGCACGAAATATCTCCCTAATAATTACAATTTTTGTGAAAATACGACATTTAATCTGCAACAACAAACTTTGACACACTTAACGATTTTTTTGACACACTTCATGTCAAATTTAATGTTCAGTTACATTTCATGTCATCCGAATAATTACTTTTATGTTTTATATCTTTCTAGTCAAAAATGTTTCCCATAATATGTTTCTTAAATAAATTGGGAAGCAAAATATATGAAAATCATTCTTTTGACACACTGGTTTTCAGATTTTGTCGGCTGTGACCGCCGGCCGACAGACAGACCGATAATTTTCCTTTTTTAGAATCATTATAACCTAAAACGTCGAGAAATGCTAAAAAAGTGGGGTCAAGTTTCCACTTTTGGCTCAAGATTGTTATACTTAGGTCTTTCAGACCGAAGTAATAAAGCAAAAAATTTTCAGTAGTAATTTCCCAAGGGTGATGAAAATTCGAACCTTTTTCCCCGAAAATTTCAAATGCAGCTAACTTGGTAAAAGCCCGCGACCGCAGGCCGAGAGCAACTAGGAACGCCACTTGCTTCAGAAATTTTCTAAAGAAAATTGAGTATTTATCCCCGGTCGAGGGAAATTCGATTATAAATTTTTTTCTCAACTTTTACCTAAATAATTAAAACAATTATCATTTAACTAAAAATTCTAAGACATTTAATTATTTATAATTGCACCTTATATTATACTGTTTGTATTTTTTCGATGTAGTAATTACGCATAGTCTCACTTGAGCGAGGGAGTGTAAATCGTCTCTCCCTAAGAACTTCCATTCGCTTAGGAGATCGATAAAAGAACCTATGATACGCTGATAAGTTGCACGTAAAAAGGTTTATACCAAGACTAAATTTAGTTGCTGAGCAATGAATAAAGAAATCATTTGTTCTTTTCATATATTCAAAATTAATCGATTTTGTGTATCATAAATTGTAAATTACTGCCATTTAAATTCATCAACAGTATTTCAAAAATCAACAACAATCTCCTTTGTTTTGATATGATTTAATTGTTAATCCTTAAAAAACCCGAAATAATATGACGAAACAAAATATATAAATAGAAATAGGCATAAACAAAACTGTCTATCCAAGAAGGAACAAAAATTGAAAATTTGTTGTTGTTGCTATTGCTTATTACAGTAGTCATAATTTGAAACGTCTACTGTGAGAAAAAAATTTCTGCTTGTTTGTATGAAACTGGGAAACGTTTGTATTAAAGTAAAATATATAGCTGAATTGTTTTTGTTCTAATTATTGCATTAAAATAAACAGACCATATCGCTAAAATGTGGGACAAAATGCAAAAATTCTTCAAAATACTAACTAATTAGAATTTCTATTGCGAGAACGAGGGACCGGTCAAAATGTGCTAGCTAGATTGTGCATAAATTTTGGATAAAACACATCTATTATTTCACAGTTTTAAGTTTTTACTTCTGTCGAAAGGGCTTAAGACTGTCTTCTTTTTTTTGTTATTTTTTTAACTGGAACCTTAGATTATATATAAAAATATAAAGAGAACATAACTTTAAAATTGTACGAAGAGAGACATAAAAAATGGTGGTAGCTGATATGTCATGTTCAATTTCTCTTTTCTTCATTTTGATTTGTTTTTGTATACAACCGAAAACTTTTAAATTATAAATTAAAAACAATTCTAGATTTAAAACGCCAAAAAATATTAAATGTTTTCTACATAGTTCTTCTGATTTTTATAAAATTAATGAAAATAATTACGTGAGTAATCTTAATTTATTGTGTCATTTTTGGTGATTATTTACTTAAATATTTTATAAAGGACAAGCAATATTTTCTAACAACACGAACATATATTTAAGTTATGTAAATATTCTCAAAGTATATAATGAAAATTTGCTGGCAAACTTTTATCATTAAAGACAAATTTATTTTTCATTGATAAAATATTAAAAATTATATGTATGGTTATAACTTATAATAAAAGCCAAAATGTCAGTTTTTTTCATTTCTTTTTATGCAGTCACAGGGAGGAAAAAACTATTATTTTTTTAGGTGGGGTTTTTTATGGTTAAGTTTATGCCGCAAAATATTAGATGTAGTGATCGGCTGACTGGAACAAAATATTTTAGATACAATCTTTTTCTTTAAAATAGAAAGTCGATACACCTATACGTAAAAAGTAGATCGTTACTTTCTAAAATTTGAATAAGTGAAGAAATTCCTCAAACTTATTCGTTTCCCCGAATGTCTTTGTAGCTAGGTATGGTTTGGTTATTTTGGGTCGTTGTTGAGAGAACTTATGGGCAAAAATAATTCTAACACACTAAAATGACCTGAGACGGAAATGATATGATTTTGAAAGATCTTGACAATAATATGGATGGAAAAAAACATTTGTTTACTGGTAATGATTTACTTTATTTCAGGAAGCATAACCTGCGCAGCATATCCATTATCACAAATTGACACAATCGACGTAGAAACAGGAAATATTAGTAAAGACTCGGCATTAAATTTGGTTGTATTTGGCGATAAAGATGAACATTTAGAACTACTGGATGGTGTTCTGATTGATTTGTTAAAAACAAAATGGAATACTTTTGTTAAATCTAAGTTTTATCAACAATTTTATCTTTTCGCCTCATATTTTATTATAACATTATTTAGTTTTTTACTTCGACCAGGACCTGATATAATGGATGATGATGATGAGAATGATAAAAATGCTGTAGATAATAATAATAATGACGATAAAAATAATAGATTACATAATGTTAATAAAAGTTCATCAATCGTTATGTTGAGTCGATTAGTTTTACAAAATGTATCTTCAAGTAAGAGCGAAAATGATGACACAGAACTTATGAAGTTTATTCAAGAAGATGGTGGGTTGAATTAGAGTGAGAAACTTAAACAAACTAAATTTTTATGTTAAACCATGATTTCTTCCCAGACAACCCATTTTGGTTTAATGAAACAGATTATCCGGACTCAAAATTGGATATATTAAAAACTTGGTGGAATACATATGCCGAATGCCCGCTGTTGAATATGGAAACTATTCAGAATCAAATAAGACTTTGTGCTGAAACACTGCAGTTAATTGGTGCCGCTATGTATATTTTCGTCGCACTACGAGAATCACGGTTTTTAGGTTATAAGATGTTTATTGAAAACTTAATGACAGCACCATCAAGGGTAATGTTCTTATTTGCATGCTGTTTGATGATGATTGTGCCTTGGCTACGATTTTTATGTTGGCGGGAATTTGAAGATCATGTTGCTGTTGTTATTATGCTTACGACGGCTCCATATTTTTTATTCTTTTGTCGGTAGGTTTTTTTTGAACAAACTTAGGTTTATAAATAATTCAAAGTTTTTTGTTTAATTTTTAGTGGTTTTAAAACGGTGGGACCATTCGTTGTGATGATATATCGGATGGTTACTGGTGATTTATTACGTTTTGTTTCTATATACTTAGTGTTTGTTATGGGATTCTCTCAAGCGTATTACATAATTTTTCTATCTTTTGACAATCCAACAACACCGGAAGGTGTCGATGACACACAAAGTAATCCAGTACCTTCACCTATGGAGTCTGTTGTAGCAATGTTTTTAATGTCTTTGACAAATTTTGGGGACTACTATGGCGCAATGGACCAGACAAACCATGAAACCGAGGGAAAGGTAAATATGTCAGTTATACGTATAGTGATAACAGATATTACATTTGTGAAGTGATTTTATTATTATGTTCTTAGATTTTATTTGTCCTATTTATGGTGATTGTTGGTGTACTCTTAGTTAACATGTTGATCGCCATGATGGGTAATACATATCAAAAAATTGCAGAAACCCGAAACGAATGGCAACGACAATGGGCTAGAATAGTTTTAGTAGTTGAACGTAGCGTTGCACCAGCGGAACGTTTAAAGAAATTTAATTTTTATAGTCAACCAATGTCGGATGGACGTAGAGCTTTAGTTTTGAGATTAAATATGACTGTAATGATATTTGATTTAGTTCTAAAAAATATGAATATAATTTTATATTTTGTAATTTTTTAATTCTAGGAGGAAGATAAAGAAGAGATGAAAGAAATTTTAGAAATGAAACGAGTTCATGAGCGACTATCGAAAAAACGTAAATTAGAAAAAGATATTCGAGAGAAAGAGAAGCAAAAAGAAAAAGATATTGTTTTGGAAAAATTACAGAATGGTATAAGTGGTAATGTGAGACACGGAAACAATATTAAAAATATGTAGATAAATCTATTAAATTTATTTTTATCAAATTATATGAACGTAACTTTTCATTGTCATTTTCGTATGTGGTATTTGAGTGACATGTGTACGTTAGTATCATTTTATAGTAACAGGAAAGGTGACAGGTTAATCCACATTTAATTATGGTTCAGATGAAAACTGTTTTAATGTGCGTTGGAAAGGTAATTTACTGGACGGACTACCGAAGAAAAATACGTAGTAAATTTTTTGTTTACACGGTTAAAAATACTAAGAAATTATATTTTAAACGATGCGATTATTGAATTTTTGTCACAGTATGAAAGTGCCAACGTTACCGTAATTTTTATTATTTGCTCAAATTTGACAATATCTCTTTTCACTTGTGGAAATTTTCTTATTAAATAGTCTGACTAATGATAACCAATAAATTCAATTCCACATTCAATTCACATTCACAAGTGTTATATTTTAATTAGTATTTATGAATAAAATATACTTTATAACTGTGAAGCACATGAGTTTTTATTTCTTGACAAATATTGCAGTGGTACCAAGTTCATAGAATAACTATAATAAAGAACTTACAACTATTACATCTTCCCCATTAAATGTTGTGAATAAAATATAATTCAAAATCCCGAAATTTATCTGGAATTCTAATATCACGCTTTGGACGAGAGATAGAAGGAAGAGTTCTGTTACTGAACTATTTTCTATTACTTGTGAGATCATATTGTAGACTCATATTCTATAGGGTAATATAAAGGTGGAGGATTCAGTGAAGGACGTAAATGTTTCCTGTTCCTACGATATGTTCCATTTTCTGTTTGTACAACATAAGAACGTGGAGTAGAATATTTTTCTATAACTTGTCCGCTTTTCCACACATTTCTTTTCTGCATAAAAACACTTTCTCCTTCATTTAATGGTTCAAGGTCCTTGCTACCTCTGTCAAAATATTTCTTCTGAGCTAGTTTTGCTTGGTCTTTCACTCTTTCCTTTCTTTAACATTTTCTTCTATTTTGGCATTTAATTTCTCGACTAGAGTAGGTATCCTTGTTCGTAATCTTCTATTCAACATTAATTCCGCAGGAGATAACTTTAAATCTTTTAGAGGAGTGCTCCTGTATTCCAATAAAATTGAATAAATATCAGTTCTACTTTCATATACTTTCTTCATCATGCGTTTTGCAATTCCTACACCTTTTTCTGCTAATCCATTCGATTGTGCGTATCTTAGACTAGATGTAGTTATAGTTATATCCCAACCTTTACAAAACTCTCTAAACTCAAAACTTCCATATGGCATATTGTCTGCAATAATTTCCATGGGAATCCCAGTAGATGAGAAAATTTCTATTAATTTCAAAATAATCTCCGAAGCATTTCTCTTCTTAGTTCCTTAATTTCCAACCAATTTGAATAGTAATCTATTACTATCAAATAATTAATATTTTGAAATTCTGAAATATCTGTTGCTACGTTTTCCCATGCTCTCGAAGGTATTTCGTGTGGGTGTCGGTTCCTTTTGATTACACCTCTGGAATTTTTCACAAACTTTACAATGTTTAATTTCATTTTCAATATCACGACTTATTCCAACTTAGTTTTTTCAATTCCAAAGTGGCCTCCATGAAGAACTTTCAGTATGTTAGACCTTTCACTTTGTGGAATTATCAATCTGTCTTCCATAAAAAGTAATCCATTTGATTCAGATAAGCTGTACCTGATCTTTCAATAGTGTGAAATCTCTTCTTGAATATTTTCTCTTTTTTCTGGCCATCCATTTTTGTGAAAGAATAATACCTTTTTTAAAACTTTATCATTTTTTGTTGATTCTACTAATTTCATTTTTCTTAGTTCTGTTGTTGCTAAGTATTTTTCAATAATGTGCACTACACTTTCCAACTCTGGGTCATCTTTAACAGGATATTTGAAATATGCACGAGATAAAGCATCAGCAAAATACATTTCTTTATCGGGTATATATTTTACTTCAAGTTCGTATTTCACAAGTTTTAAAATCATTCTCTGTAGTCGACTTGGTATTTTAGACAAATCTTTCTTAAAGATTTGTATAAGTGGTTTGTGATCAGTCTGAACTACAATCTTTCTTCCAAACGTGTAATGATGAAATTTTTCCACTCCAAATACGATTCCAAGTAATTCCTTTTCGATTTTTTTTCGAGTTTTTCTCCGTAGCAGTCAATGAACGTGACGAATATGCTATTGGCTGTGAATTTTACATAATGCATGCACCTAATCCATCTTTTGAAGCGTCTGTTTGCAAAACTGTCTGCTTGGATTCATAAAAAAACTAAAACTAATGCTGAGCTGAACCCAATGTTTGCTTCAATAACGTAAACGCTTTTTCTTGATTTTCTACTCAATGAAAACTAATATCATATCTCAAAAGCAGTCTCAATGGTTCACTTAATTTTGAATAATTAGTTATGTACTTTGACATAAAATTAACCATTCCTAAAAATCTTTTTACTTTTTCCTTATTTTTTGGCGTTTCCATTTCACTAATGGCTTTAACCTCTTTCGGATCTGCTTTAAGTCCTTCCTTACTAATAATATTTCCTAAAAACTTCACTGAATTTACTCTTAAATGTAATGTCTCCCTGTTAAATTTAATATTATTTTTTATTGCAGTTTCTAACACTTTCATTAAGGTGCGATCGGGTTCCTTTTCTGTTTCAGCGGCAATAATTAAATAATCAAACACTACTTGAACTCCTTTAATACATCCAAAAATTTTTACCACAATTCTTTGAAATACCTCTGGGTCAGACCTTATTCCAAATGGCATTCTCAGGAACTTATATCTTCCAAAAGGTGTATTAAAAGTGCAAAGATTAGAACTTTCCTTATCAAGTTTGATTTGCCAGAAACCTGAACTCATGTCGATTACACTCAAAAACTGTTTATTATTTAAAACTGAAGTTATATCTTCTTGTCTTGAAATTTGATAGTGCTGCCTTTTAATAGCTTTATTCAAGTCTCGCGGATCCAGACAAATTCTTAGACTTCCATTTTTCTTTTGAACAATTACTAAACTGTTTACCCAATCAGTTGCATGTTCCACTTTTTCGATAATTTTTTTTTGAAAATCCATCAGGAAATTATGGAGTTCTTTTTTTAAGGATATAGGTATTTTTCTAGGAGGATGAATCACAGGATTAATATTTTCATTAATTTCAATTCTATACTCTCCTTCAATCTCTCCCAAATCTGTAAATAAATCATTATAATTATTAATAAGTTCATCTTTAGACTTTAAACCTTTTACATTTATAACCTTAATTTTTTGAATTAGGTTTAAAGAAGTACACCCTGGTAAACCTAATATCCATTCTGTTTTCACATTTGATACAATCTAAATTTTGTTTCATTTTATTAATTTCACAATTCAAATTGACCTTACCAAGAGCCTTTGTTTTAAAGTTCCCATATGAAACCAATGTGGTATTACAATTTTCTAATTTTAAATTATTGCCACTTTCATTTAATTTATTAAAAACACTGTATGGTACCACATTAACCTCAGCTCCTGTATCTAACTTAAATTTTATTAAGTGATTATCAAATTTAATACCAGCATACCAAATATTTACATGATTGACATTATTTATTTGACTTATAAAAAATTCTCCATTTCAATATTATACAGTCTACTCTTACTTTGTTCATTAGAATTTTTTTATCATTACCCTTATTACCTTTGTATAGTAATTAATATTTTTCCTACAAGCTATAGCAACATGATTCCTACCTTTACAATTTAAACAAAACTTTCCAAATGCGGGGCATTTTTTTAGCTTATGCTTTCTTTTACACCTACTACAGTCAATTAAATTATCAGTCTTGACTTCATTACGGGTAAATCCATGATTCTTCTTAAGCTCCTCTTGATTTCTGAACAACATTTATATTGCTTGAACTTGTGTCTTGGATTCTTGATTCTTGTTTTTCACTTATTTCTGAAGTTACACATATCTTGATTACTTCATTGATTGTTACATTTCCTTCCCTTAAGAGTCTTCGTTAGACATTCTTATCTCTTATTCTACACACAACACGATCCTTTATGAGACGGTCTTTTCACCATTCACCAAACTCACAAGAAGCAGCCTTCGTTTGTAACTCCATTATAAAGGATTCAAATGGTTCACTTTCTCTTTGATGACCTGCGAAGAAATTGAAGCTTTCGACAAATAAATTCTTTTGAGGTACACAAAACTCTTCAAACTTTTCCAAAACCTTAACAAACTTTGTGACATTTTCAGCAGTTGTATATGTAAAATTGTCCATTACCTCTTGACCATCTTCACCAAGTAGATTTAAAAGTATCGCTATCTTGCGCTTATCACTTGATCACTTGCCTTACTTAAATCAGATGCTTCCATATAATTGGCAAAACTTTTTTGGCATCTTGACCATTAGATATTATGATTTCCTTTTATTTTAATTGGCGGTGGTTTATGAAATTCCATATTAATAATTTTTTTTTTAGTTTTTTAACCTCACTTATTTTCTATGTAGCTTTTTGCCTTTGAATAGGTGTGTCTTTTCTATTATACTTCTCAGACCTTGATCAATGTTACTTTAGTTTACTTCTGATACTTCTAACACCATGTTATATTTTAATTAGTATTTATGAATAAAATATACTTTATAATTGTGAAGCACATGAGTTTTTATTTCTTGACAACTATTACAGTGGTACTTAATAATTAACAACTATACTGGTGACATCTATGTGTTGTCAGTAAGTTCATAGAATAACTATAATAAAGAACTTACAACTATTACAACAAGAATCAAAGAATAAAAAAGATGTGAAAATACAGAAAAAGGACTGTATATAGACTTTTACTACGATACCTTGATATCTTAAGAATGTTATACATTTAGATCTCAGAATGTAACATTTTTTATTTGTTTTACCGTAATTCTTCCTTTTGATTAAAATTTCATTACAATCGAAATAATGTTTGTTGAGATATAAATCCTACAGCTCCAAATAGGTTGAATGTTTTTTTTGCAAAAATACGAAACTCACATACAACCTTGGATGGTTGGAGAACATGAGTAGAGTTATAGTATAGACATTTTGTTTGATGTAGTTTAGTTAGAGACCACCAGGTCTTTTTTCTATTGCATCAAGTGAGAGATTAATGACATAACCTTAAAGTCAATGTCTGTCGACACTATAGGTAACACTAAACGATTTACTAGCATTTAGCAGTCAGTCAGCAGCAACGCAGCGATCTACGTCACAAACAAACAAACAAATGTCACAAACAAATAAAACAACATAATTGGAATAACAAATTTCGCTCCAATTGAAATGGTTTTAGCATGCGTTTGGAAAACCGTGTTTTAATTTATGTTAATAATTAATTAAAATAAAACTAAAAAAAATTGAAATGTGTAAATAAAAAAAGAAACACGCATCTCATCTATTTAGTGTCAGTAAAACAATCAACATGAATAAATTAAAAGAAATTCAAATTTATGTCAACATTTTTCGACAAGATTATTTTCGTTCGTTAAAACTGATGCTCATCCTATTTGGATTATATCCAGTTGATGTAGTTCCATTAAAAAATGGTAGAACGTTTACATATTATTTAATACCAGGAATTATCTTTACAATCATTAATATTGGAGTTTTTCTTACATGTATCTCATTACGGTACAAATATATCTTTACTGCTGACCAACAGTTGGTAAAAACAAATATCAGCAGTTTCGCAAACGAATTGCAAATCGCTATCGATATTATATCAGCTATACTAATGTTTGCATCACTAGCAATAATACCAAAATACCAAAAATTGATTGCATTAAATTTAGTGGCAATCAACCAACATTTTAAAGATTGCAACAATAGCCTGGACAATGTTTTTAAGAAATTAAATAAGTTCTGCATTGGTATGATTTTACTTCAAACGTTTTATATGTTTATCGGTATCAGTGGTGCATATTACTATGTGATATCGTTTATGAACGTTGTTCCAAGCTTTAATTCTATTGTTTTATTAATGCTTTCAAACATTCATATAGTTTTGAAAAATATTCAATTTTTGTCCCATATGTATTTATTAAGAAAACTATTTTCGGAGTTAAATGAATTGTTGAAAGGATTGATTAAAGAATAAATATTATAAAGTTTGTTTGCTCTGTTGCATTTTATATCTAAAATACTTTATTTTAATTTATATCAAATTTTTAAACATGTGTTATAAAATATAAAGCAACAACGGAAAGCAAATTATTTTCAGTTTTTCATCTGTCCGTTTTATCAACAATAAGCACTATAATTACTAACATTGTTAGTTTGATTTAAATTGTAAGTGTATCAAGAAATAAATACTAAAACTAGAAATATATTTGAAGAATATTTTTATATACTTATTTATACATTGCTACGCTTAGAATCGATTAATTTGTTAACACTTAACAACATTAAAATAAAAATAATGGTGAACTTAATGGTGAAATAATGGTGAACTTCGAAAAGTTTTTGAAAAGAAATGAACAAATTTTTAACACTTCACTTCAAATTTCTGAAAAAGCACATTTTTCATTTGTGTAATT